>CAUYTI010081438.1:0-11583 GCA_963575145.1 Galago senegalensis | reverse complement strand
TGGCATTACAGCTCACAGCAACCTCCAACTCCTGGGCTCAAGCAAGTCTCTTGCTTCCGCCTCCCAAGTAGCTGGGACCACAGGCGCCCGCCACAATGCCTGGCTATTTTTTGGTTGCAGCCGTCATTGTTGTTTGGCGGGTCCAGGCTGGGGATTCGAACCCGCCACCTTAGGTGTTTGTTGCTGGCGCCTTAGCCGGTTGTGCTTTAGGCGCCAAGTCTTTTTTTTTTTTTTTTTTTTTTAAATAAACGAGGTCTCTCTCTCTGGCTCAGGCTGGTCTCGAACCTGTGAACTCAGGCAATCCACCGGCCTCACGTTCCCAGAGTGTAAAAGATATCCTTGATTCAGTGTATCTGGCCTCGAGTTTCCCAGGTGCTATGGCCCATATTAAATACTTCTAAGTAGCAAAATCTTATAAAATGGACTTGTCCTTAACCATGTGTGGCCTTTAAACATCTTACTCTTTCCTTTTATTCTTGACTTTTTTTTGCCAGAGATAAAGGAATCTGGAATTTTTGGAGTGAAATATCTTAACTGACCCCAAACAGGTATTATCAGTTTTTTCAGTTTTAAGTTTTTGGTAATGCTAACTCACTGCATGCTTTTTACTAAAATCATTCTATGCATTAAAAATATTCCCATAGTGAAAATTCTTTTTTCCTTTTTTTAAGACAGAGTCTCATTATGTCACCCTTGGTAGAGTACCATAGTGTCACAGCTCATAGCAACCTCAAACTCTTGTGCTGAAGCAATTTTCTTGCCTCAGCCTCCCAAGTAGCTGGGACTACAGGAGCCCGCCACAACACCCGGCTATTTTTTTTGTTGCAGTTGTTTAGGCTGGCCCCTGTCGAGTTCAAATCCACCAGCCTTGGTGTATGTGGTTGGCACCATAACCACTGTGCTAAGGGAACGGAGCCATATTTTGAAAATTCTTCATGAAATCTACTTACATCATCATCCTCACCACCTTCTTCATCCTTATCCTTCTTCTTCTTGTCCTTTGGTGGAGGAATAAAGTGGGTCATCTGAATGCAGTCTTCCAAAAAATACTCTGCCAGGGACAATCCAGTCAGGTAAGTAAAACCAACTTCCAGCATAAAGCAGTCTTAAATTCATTTGCTAATTCATGATTTCAACATAATCTTAATACCCTCAATCTTTCACAACCAAGAAACGCAGTAACAATAGCCTTTTTCCTGATCAAACTCAAGTGTTTTTCTCGCTTAGACCGTGAAGAGTAAGGCCTCTATATATGCTCCCACAAAGCCAACTGGGCTAACTTCTGTGTACAATAATCAACCAAATATTCACGAATGCCCATTGTGCATGAACACTGTGGAACACTCTCTGTACAGTGTGAAAGTTATACATGGAAAGAAATAACTTTAATATTTAATACAACAATATACCATAGTCTATTCCACCTCTATCAGAATGCGCAATAAAATGGGTTACTTTTAGTTGTTTCTGAAAAAGGATCTCAATGCAAATACTGGAAGATCTGCTGATCAAGTGAGCCTCAGATTCTCTTAGTGTTTCTATAATCAAAATATTTCCCCTCTATATCCTAAGAACTCCAACGTATCATTCTTATCACATCATATTAAGGGTACATACTGTCAATATGACTTATTAATAATGATGTTACACTTGGTCACTGAGGTAGTGTTTGCAAAGTCTCTCCTCATAAAGTTACTCTTTTCTCAACCCTTTTCATACTTCTTTAGAAACAAGTTATGAAGCACAGCTCACTCAAGCTGTGCTTAGGGAGTTAAGTCTCATTTGTTTGAGGGAAGAGAATATCATCTACATAAATTATTTGGAATTTTGTGAAAGAAATTTGTCACCGTTCTCCCTTTATTTACTAAACCTCTTATCAGTATAGACTCACAGATATTTACACTTAGGATTTAATCTAGAATACTATGTTATTTTTTGTTCAAACTATTTCAGCTTTGGCCATTGGGAGCTCTTTCAAGTGAGCTCCTGTGTGTCCCTTTATCCCCATCACTGTGGGCTTCTTTTAAGCACTTCCTTACTTTAAGGCTCAAGACATTCTGGGCTCCTTTTGTATATTCCCTCAGTCCCAGACTCAGCTATCTCCAAGGATGTCTGGTTTATTTAACTGGAGAATGGTTATTAGAAACAAGATCTGGATACTGGGCACATGCTACTAGGGTGTCACTGCTTCTAGGAACACTCAGCAGATGAGAGGTAGGCAAAATATGCTACGTATACTAATGTATACATAACATTTATCTACAATTAATCCTATACCCACCTGTGTATCATTATTTATTTTTTTGGAGACAGAGTCTCACTATGTTGCCCTATTGGTAGAGTGCTGTACACCTTGGGCTTAAGTGATTCTCTTGCCTCAGACTCCCAAATAGCTGGGCACCCGTCACAATGCCCGGCTATATTTTTATTGCAGTTGTCATTTCTGTTTTAGCAGGCCCAGGAGGGGTTCAATCCTGCCAGCCTCAGGGTATGTGGCCTGTGCTAGAACCACTGTGTTATGGGTGCCAAGCCAATGTTATCTATATTTAGCCAAACACAAGTTTATATTGCTGTCTCCAACCACAATCTAGTACCATATAGTTCATTTTATCCATCTCCCCTACTCATCCGTGACTCTAACAGTAAAAAACCTGGCTCCCACAATCTACCACCCATTTACTTGTTTTTGTAATCCTAGTACACATGTACAGCAATTTTAAAATTACTAACCTGAATCACTATGAAATACATCGGCTTTTACTTCAGAGTTACCCTTACTTGTGCATTTCAAAAATTAGCATCTGGCAACTTATACTGCTAATCTTTTAGTTTATCTTCATGTCCTCCATTGGATTGTGTTATAATTCATTTTTTTCTAAGATAGCTACCAGATGACTCTTAGAAAATGGTGATAATAAAAATCTCCGACGAAACTAAATATAAGCTCTTATCAGAAATACTACTCTTAATCTTATTTCAAAATCTGCTTACTCTGAGGATTCATTCTCTTGTTAATCTGTCTGCTTACACTTTACAGTACTTCTGAAGAATGCCCATAGAGCCACAGTGATTGATATATGATGGTACACTGTAATTTTAAAGACCTGGAAGCTTACTGGATATGTAAACTCCTCAAGTAGTGAACGAAACTGGAGTAGCTGGACTAAAATCATAGGTAAGCAACTCCCCCCAAATGTTATGATGCTCTAAGTTGATACTCTAATTGGGCCAATATTTTAAATGTCCTTTACACTAGGCGTCCTCAAACTACAGCCCGCGGGCCACATGCAGCCTGCCTAGGACATTTATCCGGCCCGCTGGGTGTTTTTGCTGCCACTGCCTGTCCTGCTTAGCAGCCAACTCGTCCCGGGGCCCGCATCCTGCCCTTCAATGGTCTGAGGGACAGTGAACTGGCCCCCTGTTTAAAAAGTTTGAGGATGCCTGCTTTACACTCTAATTCCAATCCCAGGATTTAAAAAATCCAAATCCTACTACACAAGAGATGTTCTTCCTACCCTATCCCACAATATTTACCTTGAACTGGAAAAGTCCTCCCATAAACTTCAATGATGGGGCAATTGAAGAAATATTCACAGAACATGCTAGTATCAATAGTAGCAGACATAAGAACGATGCGAACTTCAGGATAAGCCTGAACCACATCACGCAGTACTACCATAAGGAAGTCAGTCTGTTAAAACAGAAAAACAAAATTTTAAAAACTACATCAAAGTTTGTACAACAGATATACCTAAAAGGTTTTTAGCCATCAGTGAAATTAGTACAAGAAACAAAAGGTTACAGTGGGACACAGTAACAGAATTCTTAAGAACTATAAGCTAATAACTATAGGAAAAGTGCACGCTACTATCTGGATGGGGGAAGGGAATGAACTAAAAAAATCATTAGTGAGGGCAAAGATCACCTCAAATTTTTCAGTGAAGTTTAAATTTGTAGGTGTACAACTTTAGCAGAAAGGGGGAAAAATCACAATTAAGTCAAAAATCAATTACAGCATAAACATCTGTAAAGTTGATTTTTAAAATCTTGAGAAGATCACATTTGGTTCATTCAAACAAAATAATGGCCAAGGCATTTATTTTTTAAAAAATGAGCACCTGCGGCTCAGTGAGTAGGGCATGGGCCCCATATACCGAGGGTGGCGGGTTCAAACCCGGCCCCGGCCAGACTGCAACAAAAAATAGCTGGGTGCTGTGGTAGGCACCTGTAATCCCAACTACTCAGGAGGCCAAGGGAGGAGAATCACCTAAGCCCAGGAGTTGGAGGTTGCTGTGACACCACAGCACTCTACCAAGGGCAATAGAGTGAGACTCCGTCTCAAAAAGCAAACAAACAAACAAACAACCCCCCCACAAAAATGTAATTCATCCATCAACCCACCAATATGAAAGCTAGAACTCTGACAAACCTTTTATCTGGCTGAGTGATCCCCTCTCATCCCTCTCTATCTCCTTCAACTACTACCATCCAGAGCCTCATATTTATTATTCCTTTCTCATCTCCAGCTCATCTTTATGAATACCTAAACACACACATTTTTAGAGATGGGGTCCTGCTATGTTGCCCAGGTTGGAGCATTGTGGCTCTTCACAGGCATGACCACAGAGTGCTAGTTGCAGCCACAAACTCCTGAGCTCAAGTGATCCTCCCACCTTGGCTCCATGAATAACTAGGACTACAAGCTTGTGCTCCACACCTGGCTGAATTTTTAAATTTACTTTTTCATACTTTTGTGGGAATGCAGATTTTATTTATTGTTTGGGATTTTCTTTTCCACATAGTGTAACAATACTAAGATTCAATCATACATGTTACTATAGTCTGTCTGATGACTATTTAATATCACCATAAGTGAAGATACCAAGTTAAGTCGCTTTATCTTTTAAGTATATGGGTTGTTTCCAGAATTTTACTAACATGAACATTTGCTACTGTCAACGTTCTTGTTGATGTATCCTTATACACACACACACAGTATGTCTAGTTTCTATGAATAAGTGTAGGTATGGAATTGCTGAGCTATATGATATGTAACTATTGGAATTCAGAAGATAACGCTAATCTTCCTTAAATGGTTTCATTATTTATATCCCTCTGAACAGTGGACAAGAGATCCTGCTAATCCACAAGTTCTCCAACACTTGGTATGGTCACTGAAGTTCAAGCAGTACCCCACTGTGATCTTGATCTGTACTTTCCAGTTCCTCAATGAGACTGAGCACCACCATGTTTATCAGTCAAATATTTCCTCTTTTATAAAATGGCTGGATTTATTTTTTTATATTGAGTCATCTGAACTTTTCCTACAAATCTTGTAGCAATTATTTACATATTTCTATACTAGTGTATTAAAATGTTCTAGCTTGTGGTTTTCCTTAAATTATCTTTTAAGGAAATAATCTTAAGTTTAATATAAACAAGTATACACATCTTTTATTTCAAGGTTAGTGCATTTTATGTTTAAAGAAATCCTTTAATCCTTTATTGTACTGCCCAATACAGTAGGCCATTAGCCACATGTACCTACTGTGCACATAAAATGTGACCAACTGAACTTGAAATGTGCTTTAAGTGTAAAAAATATATCAGATTTTGTGAAAAAACAAAATATCTCATTAATATATTTTACTATATGTTGAAATTATTTTAGATATTCTGGGTTAAATAAAATATATTAAAATTAATTGGCCTAGCGCAGTGGCTCATGCCTGTAATCCTAGCACTCTGGGAGGCTGAGGCAGGTGGATCGCTTGAGCTTAGAAGTTCAAGACTAGCCTGATCAAGAATGAGACCCCGTCTGTAAAAACAGCTGGGCATCTAGCTTCTTAGGAGGCTGAGGCAAGACAATCACTTAAGCCCAAGAGTTTGAGGTTGCTGTGAGCTGTGTTGCTATTGCACTGTACCAAGGGCAGCAGTGACTGTCTCAAACACACACACACACAACAAAACAGTCCTCAATCTACCTGAAGTTAATTTGTCTATTTATTTAGTTATAGAGATCTAATTAATTTCAATACTTCCTTAGGGATGGCCTTTTCTTTCAAGTTCCATTTATTTTATTTTATTTTTTTAAAGAGAGCCTCACTTTATCGCCCTCAGTAGAGTGCGGTGGTGTTATAGCTCATAGCAACCTCCAGTTCCCGGGTTTAGGCTTCTCTTGCCTCAGTCTCCTGAGTAGCTGGGACTATAGGCACCTGTGACCATGCCCGGCTTTTTTTTGTTGTTGCAGTCTGGACAGGGCCAGTGTGAACCAACCACCCTCGGCATATGGGGCCGGCACCCTACTCACTGAGCAATAGGCGCTGCCCCCATTCCATTTATTGAATAGTCCATTTCTTTTCCTACTGACAGGCCACCATTATCTTACACTAAAGCTGTGTATAGCAGTCCACACAAAATCTGCTTCTGTATCCTGCAGTATTCCAGTACTGCCAATCCATGTATCACACTGAATTATTATGGCTTCAAAATATTAGTTAAGTCCTATTATCTGTACGGCAAGACTCTCCATTCTGCTTTTCTTTTGAAGCGGTGGTTATTTTTGGTCATAAAACCTTTACGTATTGATAATCAGCTTATCAAGTTCCATGGAAAATCCTGCTGGGATTTTGATTAGAACTGCATTCAAACTATGGATCAACTTGGGAAGAACTGATACCTACATGATATCAAGTACTTCTATATATGAACATGATCTATTCATTTTTTAGTGTTTCACAATAAAATTTATTTCTCCTGTACAAGTCTTTTATGTCTTTTTTAATTTATCCTTAAGTACTAGACATTTTGACTATTGCCAATGTGTCTTCTTTTTAGTTATTTTCTAGTTAAGTCAATTAGAAAAAAAAAAGATAAGTTTCTAAGCAATTATAAATGGAAAAAATTTGTCTTAATGAATAGCTACATTTCTGATTTACAAGCCACGAAGCTGGGAGGCCAAAGTAGGAGGATCACTTGAGTTCAGGACTTCCAAGTGGGCAAAGTGAGACCCTGTCTCTACTAAAAAACAGAAAAATTAGCTGGGCATGGTGTTGTATGCCTCTAGTTCCAATTAATCTGCGAGCAAGGCTGAGGCCATAGTGTATGTATATATACACACAGTTTTTTTTTTTTGAGACAAGAGTCTCACTTGGTCACCTTGGTAGGGTGCCATGGCATCTTACCACACAGAAACCTCAAATTCTTAGGCTCAGCCTTCCAGGTAGCTGGGACTACAGGCACCTGCCATAGTGCCTGGCTATTTTTTAAGAGACAGGGTCTCACTCTTGCTCAGGCTGGTCTTGACACCGTGAGGGCAGGCAATCCACCACCCTCAGCTCCTAAGCGCTGGGATTACAGATGTTATTAGCCATTACACCCAGCTTAAAAAAAAAAAAAGCATACTGAACTATCCAAACTATTTTTACCTCCTTAAGGGTCAACTAAGGTCTAAGTTCTGCCAAAACTAAAGATGATTAACTACAGCAGCCATTAAATTTCTGACGAGGAACTCTAAAGAACGCTTTTAGTAAAAAGAAAAAGAACAAAACCACTGTTAGCTTAGTGACAGTTTGAGGCTACTGTTCATGTACTAACACTTGGAAAGAGACTATACTTAATTTGGATACAATCACACACTTATAGAAAGTTAATTTTATATAGGTTTTCTCAAGGACCAAAAGTAGGAGGGATGGGAAATAAATTCTAGATTCTTCCTAACTCTTAGCACAATTAACATTTAATAATTATCAGAGGTGTAAATATCCAAAAGAGACACCGTCAATTATGTAAATGAAAATTTATAGGAAAATCTTCCAATTCACAGAAAAACTAATTGTCATAAAAATTCCATTAGCTATGCAGTCATCAATCATTAAGTTGCTAAATTATGCCAGTTGTCATTGATCACTAGTTATACATTACAATGAAACATCTTTTTAAATATGCTTTCTTGGAGTTTAATAAAGAAAAAAGTTGAATGGTTTCACTAAAAAAAAGTTCAACATCTTAGTGAATGACATTCATTGTTTTTAAAGAAGATAAACAATGTAAGTTGTGGAGAATGGGAAAATAAAGCAAAGATATTCTACTTTAACTCTTTCCATTTAAAAATAGTATCAGTAGTACCTTACTGTAACTATTAATTTACTTACGTTAATGTCTCTTTCGTGTATTTCATCTACAATTACATGACTGATTCCTCGAATGCCTGCTTCTAATTTTCTTAGGAGAACACCTTGGAAAGAAAAATCAGAGCAACAACTAGAGATGTTTCTATGTTAATTAGACAAAAGTAGAAAGTTATACAGGAAAAGTTCAAACATACCAATTTTTACATAATCCACTATACTTCAACTGACATAACCCCAGCATCGTTTTAGGAAATAATCGACTTCAATTGATATAACCTTAGCATCATTTCAGGAAACAATCATCTGTATATTTAAATTATTAAAAAGGTGATAATTTATTATAAAATACATTTGGTTTTCACTGACTTCATGATTTCATTTTCTTTTAAGTTATAACAACTAAATAGGCACATAATACTTTTTATGAAGGAAAGAAGTGCCAAAAGTCCCATTTAAAAAGAATTCTGAGATTGGCTCATTCTTTTCTTTTCTTTTTTTTTTTTTGAGACAAAGCCTCAAGCTATCCCCCTGGGTAGAGTACTGTGGCATCACAGCTCACAGCAACCTCCAACTCCCGGGCTCAAGCAAGTCTCCTGCCTCAGCCTCCCAAATAGCTGGGACCACAGGCACCCGCCACTACGCCTGGCTATTTTTTGGTTGCAGCTGTCATTGTTGTTTGGTGGGCCCAGGCTGGATTCCAACCTGCCACCTTATGTGTATGTGGCTGGCGCCTTAGACACTTGAGCCACAGGTGCCGAGCCTGGCTCATTATTTTCAATCATTCTGTTCTGTCACCAAATTTTCTTTTCACCAAAGTCTCACTATGTTGCCACCATTGGTAGTGCCGTGACGTCATAGCTCACAGCAACCTCAAACTCTTGTCACCAAGTTTTCTTTATAAACACCATAATACAAGTAGAAACACTAAGTGAAAGATCAAAACACATCACTGACCTACAGTACAAAACATTATACTGGCATGAGGACGAGGAAGTATAGACTCAAATCGAACACTGTAGCCACAGCTTTTTCCAGGTTCTTCTCCTCTCTCATACGCAACTCGTTCTGCCACAGAAACTGCGCTGATTCTTCTAGGCTGAGATAGAAAAAAATAAGCGATTTTAAACCCCCCATAAAATAACAATTACACTTGTTTATTAGGCTATTTAAATTAGTATAATTTGTCCTACAGTCAGCTGAGTAACAGGTAATGACAGGTTTAAAGATCTTCAAATTTTTCAAAAATCAGCATAGAAATATCACTGTTTAATTCTATGGCACATACTTTAAAAAGGCGGATTTTCATCTTGTATATAAAGTGAGTCTGTGGTTTTTATATAGTAAAATTTTGTTATTGGCCCCTCTTTTTTGGGGATGGGGAGACGAAGGTCTAGTTTTGTTGCTTGAGCTAGAAAGGCAGTAGCACAACCATAGCTCACTGTAACCTCACACTCCTGGGCTCAAGGGATCCTTCTGCCTCAGCTTTCCAAGTAGGTGTGACTATAGGAGCATGCCCCCAAGCACAATTCATTTGTCTATTTTTTTTTTTTTTTTTGGTAGAGATGGAGTCTCAAAGTGTAAGGATTACATGGGCGGGCCATTGTGCCTGGCTGGTTTCATTCTTAAATATTCAGAGAATATCCAATAGAAATTCAAATATTCTAATAGAAAAGGGGGCAAAGCATACCTAGGAGGATTTTTGAGACAAAGCCTCAAGCTGTCCCCCGGGGAGAGTGCCGTGGCATCACAGCTCACAGCAACCTCTAACTCCGGGGCTCAAGCCAGTCTCCTGCCTCTGCCTCCCAAGTAGCTGGGACCACAGGCGCCTGCCACAACACCTGGCTATTTTTTTTTGGTTCCAGCCATCATTATTGTTTGGTGGGCCCGGGCTGGATTTGAACCCACCACCTTAGGTATATGTGGCTGGCGCCTTAGCCACTTGAGCCACAGGGGCCGAGCCAGGGGATTTTTTTTTTTTTAACTGCCTATCACACTAAAAACATACTTTTAGGAACTTATTCAACTGAGATGTATGGGAACCTGGAACGTGAACAACTGCCTTCCTTGCCATATCTACAGTGTCTCATCACTTATCAACTCATTAATCAAAAATTCATCGTACTTCTGTGTCAGGTATCACAGAAAGTGCTAAGATAGAAAACTGAATGACATCACTTCTATATGTGATGAGCTTACACAGCAGGGAAAACTGAATTTATGATTCTTTCCAGTAAAAAATGTGTAGAACCCTTAAGAGGAATGCCACAGGTTAATGTTTTAAGTGTTGAACCCTGATTTTTAAGAAAAATTTTCTATAAGTGTACAAAATAATCTTTACTTGGTAGATATGATAGCCATTATGATATGCTTTAGGAACAGCTTAAGAGGCACACAACTTATTATAGACTGCTTTTAAATTGCCTTGGATTTAATTTTGTCAAAGTTCTTGATTACAGGTTGAATTTTTAGGTCCTTCAGAAAGCCATTTCTGAGTTTTATATTTACTTAGGAACCTACATGATACTCCACATTATGACAAGACTATTTAGGAAACCAGAGGCTATTATGATCACAAATGAAAATTAAAAACCTGAACAACTTCCTTAGAACTATTAATATCTTCTGAACTAACAGAAAACATGATTTAGTTCCTGTATCCCTTTTAAGAATCCTTTAGACTATGGGGCTACTAACAAACATAGGTATACAATTACCTGTTCATATTTACCCTGCCTATAAGCTTAAGAGATTGAAAGAAGCCTTGACCTTCATATAATTTTCCTGAGCTTACTAATAATCTATCCGGTTTATGTGCTCTGACTTTCTAAAAACTATGGTAGCTTTTATTCATCATTATCTTCTTTGTACTAAACTATCTTTTTAGTACATTTATCAAGCAATGGATAAAGATTTTCCCGCCTAAGCCACTGTTTTCAATTACTCCTCAATTTCAGCTTTTAAATAGGAAAATATCAGAAATTCAACACCTGTAAACCAAACTGACTGCTTAAATACTACATCTTATGTGTGGACATACTTATCCATCACAGATGTAATTAGTGACAACACAATGAGGTACAGACATAGTGCTATGCTGCACTAACTTAAATAATAGCACTATATGAAGAAAAAGAGATCTGTATCTGTTCATCAAGACAGGAGAGTTCTGTTATATACTTCAGTCAGGGAATGTGAATCCAAGATTTCTGGGCCCTTTCAAAAAGGTGTTTGCATTCTATAAGCAACAGATTTAAATGCTTGACACTCTTATCCCCCTTTACTACTATTTTGTCATTCTAGTAGGTTTTTCTTTTTTTTTTTTTTTTTTTTTTGAGACAGAGCCTCAAGCTGTCCCCCTGGTTAGAGTGCCATGGCATTACAGCTCACAGCAACCTCCAACTCCTGGGCTCAAGCGAGTCTCCTGCCTCCGCCTCCCAAGTAGCTGGGACCA
>CAUYTI010081437.1:0-56113 GCA_963575145.1 Galago senegalensis | reverse complement strand
CCGCCCGCGGGAAAATTGCGGCTCTAGCAACCAGTTCTGGACCTGCCCAGAGCACTGGGGCAGGGTGGTTCTCTGTCGCCCGTGGGGTGCCCGGCTCTAGCAAGCAGTTCTCTGCCCTCCCGGAGTGGGGGACTCGTCTGTCGCCACATGCAGGGGTGCGCCAAACTAGGAAGTACTTATGTGGCTGCCGGGCGCAGGGGGCTTCTCTGCGGCCGCCCGCCACCCACAGGAGGTGGGCGGCTCTAGTAAGCAGTTCTGGGGCCCGATTTGTACCTGTATTTTATGTTCTTAAGTGATCTTCCTTGGATTTATAGCTTGCCCAACTTCTTTCTGGGCTCAGCTCCCCGTCTCTGGCTTCATAGATTCTGATTCCAACCAGTATTTCTTCCTTTGCTCAGGAGCCTCTGACCAGGGTTGCTACCAGTCGGCCATCTTCCCAGAATCCCTTTTTTTTTTTTTTATGGCAGCACCCCATTTCCAGTGCAGATTTCTGTATCAGTTATATTACAGGGAAATCATTCCAAAATTTAATGACTTAGGACAATAGTCATTTTGTTTGCTTAACATTTTTAAGGCCAGCACAGACATTGTCCTGGGTTCAGATGGGCAGTTCTTCTATTGGTTTTGCTGGAGTTTGTCATGTTGCTACAGTTGGATGGTGAGTAGGCTGGGGATGAATGATCTGAAATGTTCTCACTTATACACCCAGTGTTCGTGCCAGCTGGCTACCAGGTTTCACTGTCTCCACATGTCTCTGATCCTCAAAGAGGTTAGTCTAGGCTTCTTTTCATGGCGGTGATTTCAAAGAGATGAGCTTGGAAAATTAACACAACTGAGGTGCAGGTTCAAGATTTACACATCACTTCTAATGCAGTCTATTGGCCATAGCCAGTCACAAGGGTAGCATAGACTCAGTGAGCGGTAAGTGGAAAAGTGGGAGGGTACTTCCTATCTCTCCTCTTAGAATCTACCTGCTTACAGATAGTATACCTTTTGCTCTCCTTCTTAATGCCATAGGTTTTATAGCAGCAGTTCTCAACTGGAGAGGTTTGTAGTTGTCCAGTGCTGTCAGTGGTTGGCTAGATTGTAGTGTTCAGGACGTGAGGCTTACAAAGCCCGTCTGGGTGCAGATGCCCATCCCAGTCTTCACTCTCAACCTTATAAGTAATAAAAGTGATATCTTGTCCTCCTTCTGTCTGGAGTCTGTTGCTTTTTAAAAATTGGTTCAGAACTCACTGGCCTATAGGGACTTCACTTATTGGGCTTCAGCTAAACTCGGTGATTTTGTAAGTAGCAAATGACCAAGCAGTTCCTAGGGCTCAGGTCTCCTGACTTCAATCCGAGTAGTCTTTCTGCTGTATTTTCTACATAAAATCATATCCCACACATATGCAAAAATAGAATACTATATGATTCAAATCTAATAGTCTGTGTAATTCAGAAATCATTTTGGAAAATGGTGACAAAAATTTAAAATCACTCACGTAATGAATAAAGTGGCTTTTTTATGAGTGGAATGCTTGAACAAAATAACAATACATCTAAGTATATGTAATATAGGCTGCATATATATTATGAATACTATACTTAGAGATAGGCCTCTGGGTAAGAAAATATGTAGGAACACAGTTACTGGTTTTTTGTTTTTTTTTTGAGACAGAATCTCACACTGTTGCCCTGGGTAGAGTGCCGTGGCATCACAGGTCACAACAACCTCAAACTCTTGGGCTTAAGTGACTCTCTTGCCTCAGCCTCCCAAGTAGCTGGTACTACAGGTGCCCGCCACAATGCCCAGCTATTTTTGCTATTGTTGTTGCAGTTGTCATTGTTGTTTTAGCTGGTCCGGGCCAGGTTCAAACCCACCAGCCTTGGTGTATGTGGCCGGCTCCCTACCCACTGAGGTATGGGCACCACCCTCAGTTACTCTTAGTTGACAGTATGATAGAATAGAATCTGTAATAAGGTTGTTAAATCTCAATGATGCCAGCTTTCATCCTACTCCGTGTAGGATATTAGCCACAGATATTTGTGCTATTTATTCCTATCATTATGCATTATTTTTCATTCATGGCAAACTCTCAGGAGCCAAATTGTTCATTGAGATGACCAGGGATATTATTTCAGGTTTTAGTCTAAAGCGTCTTAGTGATATTTCTATTATACATGGACCCTCATGCTGTTTCAGCCTGTGTCTTGCAATTTCTGTTTATTGAAATCATAATTAATACTCTTCTATATTCTCTGAACTGCAGATATATTCATAATGTTGCCATATGCTAACTGATAGATACTTCTCTTTTAGATTTTGATTTTCAAGTGAATTATATCTTTAAAAATAAGGAATGGAAAAACCACGTTCTCTACCCCGTTATGCAGGTTTGGAGACACTGATGGACCATGTAACATGGGACTGCATGTCTTTGCTTTTCCATGTATCTCACTTGGACATTGGGCCCCACAAGTCTAGCAGGTTTAAAGCAAATCCACAGGACGTGAGAGAGATGAATCAAACAGTGATTATATCAGAACAGCAATTCTGCTGCTACCTTTTGTCATTGTTGTTGTAATAATAATTTCTGCATCAAAAATCTTCAAAATAAAATAATGTAGCCAAACGATCCTTTTCAATATAAGATTTTTAAACACTTGTGTATTTACATACACACACACACACGCTTCCCTGACATTAGACGAATATTAAAATTGTTTGATATGAGCTTCCAACTAGATCAGAAAATACTATTCCTGAGGCCAAGGACAAGGCCGTGAGTTCAAGTTCCAGCTGGGTAAGAGAGTTTTGTACGGAAAGGGACTTGTTCCAAAGCCAGGTGTTGCCTCCTTAAAACCAGTCCATCACCCAGCATTTGCATTATTTCATGTTAAGTTGAGTGAGCTGATAGTTTTGTTCAAACCTATACTAGAACTAGACTGACCACATAGAAAAAACATAGAATTGGTGAGTGACCAGCCTTCTCATTGCATGTGAAGAGGCTTTGCATTTCACATAATTCTCATGGCTTCCTTTGCTGAAGTAAGATTGAAGGAAAGTTCCAAAAAAGTCTGTTTCTGTAGGTAATCACTAAGGTATTGGTTTGGGGAATTTATTCCATGAAGAAAATCTTCAGATCAAGGCGTCTATAATGAAAAGGGCCACAGGGAGCCATAAAAAAACAAAACCTTTAAAACTATCATCTGTTTTTATTCTAAAAGTCCTTTTCTTCCTTACACTTCTCATTTCAGCTCATCCATGTTCTAGAGAAAATAATGTGTGGGATTCAACACGGAACTAGAAGCTTTTATAAAAATTTTCATAATCTTGAAATTTTAAAACCAGTGAAACTCCTCCTTTAGACATGATGAAATGGGGAAAGAGTAGCTCAGTTACTTAGGAGCTCAGGGAAGCAAATATTAGTGAACTTGGAAGCAAAACCACATGCAAATAAATAAAAATATATTCTGGCTTCTGATTTTAACTGTTTTTAAAGTTTACTCAAAGTTGTTAAGATTAGATGGACTAAATTAGTAAGTTCTTTAAGTATATTCCCTTAGTGATGGTCACATAAACAGATTCAGAAAAGACGATGTGTTAAAATAAACCTCTATACATGAAATGACTTTAGGCTTTTGAGTTTGTAAATCCACACACATGACTGGATTGATTTCCCATAAAAGTCCTTTTTCTCAGTTTAATGCTAGCTAGGAAGTGTTGGACCGGCAAGCTTTCAAAGGAGTGAAAATTGCCACTTACATTTTTGCTACTTTATGTGTTCCTCAGATAGATTTTATTTTTTCAAATTAATTTCAGTCTGATAGTAAGTCTTTACCATTAAATTGAGAGAGAACCTCAGGCTCCATGTTTGAGGTAAACCTGGATACCCAGAAAGTGTAGGAGCCTTGGTTAATTCATTGCTCAGGCCAAGTGTTTGCAGTTTAGGAAGCAGTGCTGGCTGAGAAGGGCCCACACTCAACCTAAATGAGCCTAATCCGGGGGTCTGAGCACTGAACTAATTAAACCTTCAAAAATGGGACTAAAGTTTATTTTAAAAGCAATAAAAGTTCTGAAAGTTGAAAGCCTTTCTCTCGCCCATCCCAAGGACATTAAACTTGCAAAAGCATTTCATCACTCGGAAGGGGATGGCTCTTTCATTCTGGTCACTGACAATTTGTAAGAAATCTTACTGTCTTTGGATAAAACTTCATGGACAAGGGAAATTGAAAAGACAATCCCATTGATTGGGTTGATCACCACATTACTTACATTTTAGAACTGAGATTAAATAGATTGCTCTCAGGTATCAATGAGGAAAGACAGTGAGTCAGCATAAGACCTCTTCTGAAGATTTTTGGCTTTACTCAGATGCTTGGGGAGACGCTCCCCATCACGACATACACTATCCTGGTGTAATTTATTCCTTTCTTTGGGATTTATTCCAGCTTTTATATTTTTTCAGTCATCATGAATTTATCTGATGATATTTGACCCTGGAATTTTTATTTATTGTAAACGACAAATTTCTTTGAGCACGTTTATAATTTAGAAAGATAGAGCTTTCTTTGCAAGAGCTTCCTCAAAAGGGGGGCGAGGTGCACTGACAGCAGGGAGAGCACATGCCGATCTTAGGGGTCATCTCCTCCTCCTGGTGGCAAAATACTTTTCACATGTGTAAAGAGTCTCGGTGGCTGTTTAGAGCAAAATGAAATCAGACAGTCATATATAGAATCCTACATATCTGAGCCTCCTGAAAATTGCATCTGTGACAAAATAGATTGGTCTCTCTTCAACAAAGTGAGAAGAATTTAAATGTTAAGGGCGACACATGTTCATATTTTGCAAATAAATACGAGGTAGTGGCACTTGGGGAGAGGTCAGCAGAGGTGCTAAGAGATGTATCTGTGATTAGCCCCAGATGCTGATATGAACTGCCGAGTGCATCTCAGGAGAACGCAGCTTCAATTATATGGTCTCTGTGTCTCTTATAGTTATGTTACACCATGTAGGTTGAAAACATACTTTTTATTTGGATATACACAGAAATTGGGGTTAAAAGCAGTTAAATGACTTCTTTAGATAGAATTTTAGATTGAGATGTGGGCTCTTCCACTAAATATAACTATTACTTCCTTCAACCCATAAATGTCATTTTAATATTTAAATGCTTATTATTTTGGCAGATAAACTAGATGTGTAGAAAATGCAGATGTCTGCTTGCCCAAGATCCTATGTCTAAGAGTAATTGAATAAATTAATCACCGAAACATAGAAATCAGGTAATTTCAATGTTTTGGCATTTACCAGTAGCTAACTCCAAATTCCATGGAAAATTTTCTAAATCATCTCTAATCTTAAATCTTACTTTAATATTATATTTATGGTTGAAATTATCCCAAACTTATTGGTGTAAGAGAAATTGTATTTTATTTAGATTCCAAAGTTAATTATCCATCTATTTTATCATAATGTATCCTGAGTGTCATAATCAACAAACAGACCAAAAACAAAAGGGAAGTACGTTGATTCTGCAGATGAACGCTGGACTAGCTGTAAGAGCTTACTGGCAAGAACGGGAAGTCTTAGAGTCCAGATCTGGTTCTTGTACTCACTTGACATCCTCTCTTGGAAGTTTCAAAGACACCTCAAAATCAGCATGTGTGAGCTGGAGCTCGTGATCGTCTCAGACCTGGCCAGCTTTCAGGGCCTCCTATCTGGGTCAGGGCACTAGCATCCACCCAGTCTGCAGCTCAGAAGTCTGAAAGTCATCCTTTATACCTCCATCTTCTAATTAACCCATCACATGATCCTGTAAGTTTTATCCCTGTGGTATCTCACCATCTGCCAGTTTTTCTTCGTCTCTGCTGCATCCACCCAGTCCAGGAGTCACTGTTGCTTGCCTGGACTCAGGCCTTCTCATCGGTTTGTGAGAGATCAGTCTGGCCTCTGCCAGTATGAACAGAACAGTGGAGCTACCTAGTCAGAATGTAAATTTAATTGGGCCACACCCTGCATAAAGCTCTTCAGTCATTTTCAGATAAGTGGGGCATGAGGAGGAACTTTAATAAAACCACAAGGCACCACCGGGTCTGTCTGTGCCTCACCCCTCTGGGCTCACATTCCTCACTCTCCTCCCTCTGTTAAAGCCAAATAAAATCTCTTCTCTTTTGATCACTCATAATTCCAGGCCACAGGGCCTTTGCATCGGCTTTCCCCCAACCTGAAGCACTCTGCTTTCTCTTCTTTGCTCAGTAAACTCCTTTCACCTTGGAAGTCACAGCTTACATTTCTTCAGGAAATTATCCCTGAAGTCACGCTGTCAAATCTCCTATTCAGATGCCTGTATTACCATTTTTGCTTTTGTCTCAATAGCATTCTTATGTATGTGTTGGTGCAATTAATTACTGTAGCAATACCAGTCACTCCCCACCTTTCCTCCTCCCACTGTAGCCACACATTTTGTAAGATCAGAAATGAGATTTATGCTTCTTTATCATACATATCTTTCTAGCATTGAGTAGTAGGCTAGGTGACTAATAGTTGCTTATTAAAAAAATGAATGTGCCTGGCCTAGTGGATCCTGGCACTCTGGGACGCTGAGGCCAGTGGATTGCTTGAACGCAGGAGTTCAAGAACAGTTTGATCAAGACTGAAACCCTGTCTCTACTAAAAAAAGGAAAAATAGTCAAGCGTTGTGGCAGGTGCTTGTAGTCCCAGTTACTTGGGAGGCCGAGGCAAAAGAACCACGTTAACCCAAAAGTTTGAGGTTGCTGTGTTATGATGCCATGACACTCTAGCCAGGGCAACAGAGTGAGACTCTGTCTCAAAAAAAGTTAAAAGTAAAAAGAAAGAAAATGAACAAATATATGACCTACCTATGTCTTTTCCCAGGGTAGCAAGTACTTGTACTGTAGTATCCTCATCTTTATTTATTTTGCAGTTTTTGGCCAGGGCTGGGTTTGAACCCACCACCTCTGGCATATGGGGCCAGCTCTCTACTCCTTTGACCCACAGGTGCCACCCATATCCTCATCTTTAAAATGGGGATGATTTCGTATTTTTAAAGGCTCTTTTCAAGCCATCTAAAATATGTCTAATCTGAAATTAAGGATGTGAATTAATCTGGAATACCTGTTCCGTGCTGACTCATTATACCTGTTTTTCTCTACTGAATGGAGAGGTAGTACATGAAGTTTTCAGAGAAAGAGAAGGGAGGAGAGAGAACGTAAACAAATGCAGAGATTTGGAAGGAAAGCAAAGACAGGAGAGTGGGTCAAATTAGCAGTAGTAAAGCTCGGGCGAAGTGGGATCCTTCCTTTGCTTCACATGGTAGGGAGTAAATGGCAGAGAAGGAAAATTTTATTCTCCATATAGCAAAATGCTTGATGCACCTTCCCCTGTTGGAAGACAGAGACATTTCTCTCTCTCTGTCTCTCTCTCTCACACATCCCACACACACGCACACATGCAGCTAGAGAGTGTCTGTCTGGCTACAAGCTTGACTGAATTCATGAGCTCATGGAAGATTCGCCATCTGCATCCAGGGCTCCCGACTACCAGTCCTTTGCCCTGTTGCTGTTCCTTTTATCAAATTAATATTTCTCTTTGCTCATCCTTTCTGTTGGGGGTAATAAGTTAAACTTAAGTATTATTGAGCCAGCATTTAAAAACTTAGAGTCTATGAGGAAATTAAGAGAGAAGAAAAAAATGAGAGAGAAAAATCCAGATTGCATTTCTTTGACCCATAATATCTTTTACTAAAAAACTGCCTTTAATGTAAACAACCTCAATATTTTTTGTTGTATTTTAAGAAGAATGATTCAGTAACTAACTTATCTTTCCTAAAATGCACAAATTGTATTGCTCAGATCACCGTCATGGGATCTCTGGCTCAGGCTCAGCCTAATATAAAATCCTCCAAATTTTTGATATTCTTTTGCTCACAACAGCTTTTCAAAAGGTAGATGACTAGGAAATGCACTTTCATTCTCTGCTTAGTGCTTGAACATTAGTTTGACTTTAATAGGCTGGGATGATTTCAGCTTATAAATCTTCCACTGGAGGATAAAGTTCAAGTAGATAAAATCAAACAGATGTTGGTGGGAGGATTTCTCCATGACCCATAAAAGTGCTATCATCAAAGCCCAGAATCATTTGTTTTGAATTATTACACTGTTATCAAAAGGACTGTAGCAGTCTGTTTGTTGAGGAATTGGATCTGTTTATCTGAAAACAGAACAAAGATGCCATGCGAAGGCGTTCCTGGGAAAGTGTGGTTCAGATGATGGCTGACACGCTGGGGTAGCTCCGAGACACTTTGATTGACATTTGTCAGCAAACATGGTAGTCGGGGCATGTCATTCTCCAAGTGATACGGAATAAGCCTGTGTTAGCCAGAACTTGTCCAAAGGCAGGGTGGGGGTCAGTGGGAGGGAAACCCTCCAAGTAAAATAAGAAAGCTCATTTCTAAGTGACTAATCAGCTGTAGTGGGGGAAGAATAATTCATTTTCTAAGAATTTAGATAAATAGTTAGTCAACGGTACTGAAATGCTTATTAGTCCAGGAACACAGCACAGCACATGGCCCAGCTCCATACTATTTAAGCAGGAATGGCTCATATCCTTGTACATAGACAAGCCCATATTTTATACAGCAACACTACCAAATTCCTATGTCTTTGTGTTAATATTAACTTGGTTTATGGGACCAGGCACATTTCAGCCCTGGATGTAATCTAAGGGCAATAGAGAAAATTCAAAATACTAGACTATAACATGAGGATGTGGCTGTCTTAAACCTGCAGATAACCATGTTTCTGTGTAGCTGAGTTCCTTTTATATCCAATACATTCAAAATATTTCCCTTTAGTTACCAAAGTTTCCAAAGATGTACCTAGTTATAGTAGCAATATAAGCGGGTGTAAAAGTTTCCTATTTCACTAATACTAACCTCTCCCCTGGGACTGAAGACCCTGCATGATCTGGCTTCCTACTGTGCCCTGACTGGCTTTTTCTCCTGACAGTGGCAATACGCACTGCTCTTTTGTTTGCAAGGTTGTCACCAATTTCGAGGGTTTTGCCTTTCCTTGTCCTATTCAGCTGTCTATGGTTCTCTGCCTTATAGTTTCTTAACTTTTTTCTGTTTTTCTTCAAGAGTAATTTTGGGACTCTGTTAAAAAGCAATGGTAATAGATCCTACAGGTACCCTTGCCATATGCACCATAGGTTGGTCCCACCATTCACTCTCTCTTCATCTCATCTTCCCCCTTCCCCTCCCATCCCCCTTCCTCCCTCCTTCATCCTGGGCCATAGTTGTGATCTGTCTTCATATGAAAGTGTGAGTGATTGTCAATTGGTTTCATAATAGTACTGAGTACATTGGAGGCTTCTTCTTTCATTCTTGAGATACTTTATTAAGTAGGATATGTTCCAGCTTCATCCATGTAAACATAAAAGAGGTAAAATCTACATGTTTTTTAGAGTACAAATGTCTTAACACAATAATTAGGTAAATGAAGTGAGGGATGTATTAATTAGTGTGATGTAAGCATTCCAAATGGTATATGAGATCAGCACATTACACCTCATAAATGCATTAATGGATACATGATCTATGTATCTTTATGACTTAAAAAAAAGAAAAAAAAATTAGTGTAAGGAACTGTAAAAAAAATAAAAAAATAAGTGGAAAGACCACTGGTGTTCATGAAAAAAAAAAAGCAATGATAATTAGCCAGAAATCACAATTATATTTACAATTTTGTGGGTAATTATGGGGCATTCAAAGAGCTGCCAAAGTCATTTTTGGTTCTCCTCTCCAGTTCCCATCCACTCCCTGCCAAGGATAAGAGTCTCATATAAATCCTGCAAGACTCAACAAAAGCCCTACTTTTGCGTAAAACTAAACTACAGTGATGCATAGTCTGGACTGTTTCATATGGCACTTAGCGGATTTAAGGGGCTGGGTTCTAGCTCCGTTCTCAGTTTAGCTCTCTAATTCTAGGACCCTGCCTCCCTGGGATACAATTTCTTCCACTGCAAATTAAGGGAACTGAGCTTATATTTGCTGCAAAAAGTTTATTCTTGTTCTTATTGTCTTCCCTGGATTGTTAAGTTCTTTGTGGGAAAGAATTTGTCTTACCAGCTCTCTGTATATATTGTAGGTTACCAACACAATGCTAGCTTCCAGAAATTAGCCAGCACTTACTCACTATATAAGAAAATAAAGCAAACAACATACCACCTGACTTTGTAATCTGAAATTTCTTTGTGCTAAATATAGAGGCAAAGAAATTTCAATTTAATTGAAAACTCAGGTGGCACCCGCATTGTTTTTTTCTGATGCTTTACCCCCTCTCTCCAAGTTCAAGCTAAATTGTCTGTGATCGCACCTTAATGAAGGATCTTGGTTTTCATTGCCAGAAAGTATTTTTCTTGTTTTATGAATGTGCGTAGCAGTTGTCTAAGTGGGTGTACAAATACACTGCAGGAATATCATTTGACCTTTTCTCCAGTCACGGTCTTTTCCAACCCCATTTTAATTGCAAACATGTAATTATTTCCCTAGTTGTTTTTTTCCAATGCCTAAGAAAAGCAAACATTATGAATGGGAAATTTCCATGCGGGGGTCCCTGATGGGACCGAAGTGCAGTCAGGGGCCTGAAGTTTTCCCAGGAGAATTTCTGACATATCCCTCACACTTCACAAAGGGACACATTTAGACAGACAAAAAATGTCCTCTGAAACTTGGTTGGGGTGGTGGTGACCTGCTTCTGTTACTTGTAGTGACATTTCTAACATTCTGGGGCCTCACACAGTGAATGCTACTGTGTTGCCCACAACATCAGGGAGAGTCCCAAGGCTTTTCGTTTTCTTTTTCCCCTTCCACCCTTCCCCCTCAAAAAGAAATCCCTCAAAAAAGAGGAATTTAAATCAAAGGCACAAGGCATGACTTTAATGATAGAGTATTTCTCTAGGAAAATGAAAAAGATTGAAGCAGGATTGATAAAATTTGGACAAACTTTTGCCTCTCTTCTCTTTTGGTTCCCTTTCTTTGATGGCCAAGTTTTGGGATTTAAGCTCTTCTTTCCCTAGGGCTGGAGCGTTGGAGGGGCCTCCCCCTGCTGCTCTTCCACCCCTGTTTCCCCATCACTCTCCTTTATGACACCCCCACCCCTGCAGGATGTATACAATCCTGATCAGGTGCAGCTCAAATAAAGAAGACTATGAACTGAGAAGTTTCGCCGGGCACTCTCCTGATTCTGCTGGGTTTTACTTCCTCGCTTATTTCCTACTCACTTCTCTACAAGACTAAGATCTGGGTGTTTTTAGAGGGAAGGCAGCCGAGAGGCAGACTGTGGAAGCCTCAAGTTCAAAGGATTAATGATTCTCCAGGCACACTTTGACAGAACCAAGTTCACCAGTATTGAGCTGAATAAGAAAGTGAAGAAAAACTCATCTAGTTTTTTAAAGAAAAATAAGAAACGGAAGAAAGGGAAGGAAGGAGGAAGGAAGTAGTGCAGGAAGTAAGGAAGGATAGAGAAAGAAAAGAACAAGAAAAAAGGAAGGAAAAGAAAGAAAAAAAGATCGTCCATTTACTTGTGTTACCTGTACGAATAGCTTTAAAAATCTAAAAGGATGATCGGTAACAGGCCAAAACCTTGTATGATAATTCTAGTGTCTGAACATCAGTAACATTTAACTATGAAACAACAACAATCTTTTAAAAGCTTTGGCCACACATAGGCCAAAGCTTGTTTTGTTCAGCCCACATAAGGGATTTTTTTTTAAAATTGCCAACATGTAAAACTTAGAAAATTTCAGATAAAAGTTATGTCAAGATTCCCTTAAATATGGAAATTCTAGCAAATATGCATCCGAGTTCCTACAGGGTACTGTTATCTGGAGCTTCCTGACACTGACCTGTATTTGTATAGTATGCATTTTCCTTTGGAACAAGTCTTACCATTCCTTAGTCAGTGCTTATAGCCGGGCCTGCCTGTTGTACCTTGGCCAGGCCTTGCAGGCCTTTGAACACGGAAACAACGTTTGAAATGTTTTCAGGCAAACTCTGATGATACATTTTTGTTGACTTGAACTAAATTAGATTTCCTACTGTTCTTATCTACCATGTTATAAGCCTGAAGATGTTTCTGTCACCAAGTCACCATTTCTTTTCTAGGCAAAGTAAGATTCTCTTTCTAGAAAACTTACCTTTTAGCATTTTAGTCATTTTCATTGTTTTTCAGATTACCTTGAAAATTTACAGAAAGCCAAATCCGTAATGTTTTTTCACCTCGTGAATATGAGTATTTCTGTTTATGTTAAGAAAAAGATGGAGAGAGAAATACCTGTTAGGGACGTCTTAGTATACAGTGTCTCTAACACCTCTCTGAGGAGTGGTAAATTTTTTTGTCTGAGGAATTTTGGCTGTTTTATACTTAACTAAAATTCACAGTGGCTCCGTCTCTCCTTGGCGTTCCTGCATTATCTGTGTATTCACCTCCCTCTCTACATAAGGCCAAGGTTAACAACGGAAATCATCAGTTTAATAGATTGAGGAGTCCTGTTCATTCTTTCACTCATCTACTTTAAAATATTTGTGACGCTTCTATTTTATATCAGACACTGTGCTGAGTGCTAAGGACTAACTAAGCTGGAGTTGTAATTTCAGAATACACGATTCAATGTTTTATAGAAAAGGAAAGTGAAAGCTGTAATCAGTTCGTCTACAGCTGTATAACCACCAGTCGTAGAACAAGGATTAGACTGTTGGTCTATGGATTTGGAAGTGATGTGCGTTTACACCATGTTGCATCCCTTTTCAGCATCGAGTAAGCACTTGTAATAGACCAGAAATAAACAGGACTTACATGATGTAATTGGAATGTTATTTTTTACTTCTCCTGCTGATTCAGTTCCTGGATGTGGCCTCTGGCAGATTCTCTGATTATTCTTGTCACTCTTAAGTAAAAGAAAGTACAGTGGCCACTTTACATCACACGCAAAACCTCAGTTGGAAAGTAGAATACCAGATTCTATGTACAGATCGACATCCTCTCCTTCCCCCCCTTTGGGGTTCCTTTCATTCCCCTTTCTCTCCATCCTCTAGCAGGCCCCTGTCTGCACTCTGCAATCCTGCGTGAGTGTGCTTTTGTGTGTTTTGTGAAGTTTTTTATTCTGCGCCCCTTGGATTCCTTTCTGTTTGCCCCTCTGAATAACCCCACTTTTTCTGGAAATTTCTTTCTTCCACAGAGCATCCCTTCTACTAGAGTCTTGTCAGCCTCCCAGCAAGACCTGTGTGGGAGTCATCACATGGGAGGGTCTGTCCTCACCGGCAACGATCCCTGTGACCTTGGAAGCAAGACAGTGGACAGCAAATAAACAAACACCAGGACAAGCAGAAAAGAGGAGACTGGGGAAAAGAAGACACTCTGTATTTTTGTACCTTCATTGTCATGTTTTTCCTGCTCTTTGAATGAGAAGCTCTGTGTTTTCATTTTGCACACATTCAATCCCTTGCTCTGTGTTGCAACTAGATGGAGTAGCCAGGATAGACCCCCTGGTAGTGCCTTGGACCAAGGTAAGAGCAGTGGCGTTGGTGAGAATGGGTTTGTCTCTGGATCTATTTTGAAACATTTCTCTCTCTCTCTCAATTTCTCTCTGAGAAATTTAATGGACGGGTAATATTTAGCTCATGAGCACCTTACATTGTACCCAAGAGAGTTATTCACATGTGTTTTCAACCTATGTACATATTCTAGTCAAATTTGCCGTCCATTAGCAAGACACGCCGCCACCAAGCACAACCAAGCACAAAGTTGGTGATTTTGCTGAATAAGAAGCACCTACTAACTGTACTTCGTACTGTGATTTAGCAGAACAGTGTTTGTGAGTATATTTCTATATTGGAATTATCTATGTCTGCTCTATCCAGTTTATCCAAAACTTTTTTTGATCTTCTTTTTCAATTAAGAACTGTCTGAATTGAGCTTTCTCTCTCCGTCTTTCTCTCTCAGAGAAACAGAAGATATGTTTTAATAGATGGGAAATTTGTATAGAACGTGCAAATGTGTTGAAAACACTTGTCAATAATTCCTTCAAGTGTCATTTAAAGCTCTCATGAACCAAATGATATGTTGTCCATTGAAAACCAAATTAGCTCTGTCGCCCCCTGGGTGAGGGGGCTGGTCTACAAATGGAACTTTACCCTGGAAGTGAGAACAATGTAACGGAAATAGTGTATCCTCATATTAATTGGAATCAAGTTAAAAAAAAAAAAAACCAAAACGCAAAATTAGCTCTGTCATAAAGAAGACCTCACCTCTTGTGGATTTTAGGGTAGCTTATCATTTGAGTGGAAAGAAACCATCGCCACCATCCTGTGTCCACTGTTGTGATTCCAAACGTCATTAAGCTTTTTAAAAGCCAGAATGAGGTACTGTTTTTTCTTTTTTCTACTCCTCATAAGTCAGGATCCCTCCCAAACTGTAGGGGGTTTGGCTTTGTCGCTCCTCAGCTGGATGCCTCCCAGGGGATCCTTTTCCTTGGGCAGCGAGTCGGTTATTACCATCAAGGGATAACTGCCATGGAAGAAGAGGGAACGTGCTGAAGAGGTGGTGAGACGGAGCAAGGGTTAAGCAGAGGCTGCCCCCAAGTAGAGAAATTGTGTACCTGCATCTGGGCTGGATCAAGAATTACAGCTGCAGTAATTAGCTAAGCATTTTCGTATTCTGACACGCGAGGCCTGGGACTGCCTTTCTTTCCTGTTCTTTCTTTCTTTTTATTTTTAATTCCCTGAGACTTGTCCTAAGGAGAAAGGAGAAAGCTGGGGGAAAAAAATGAAGTGAGAATTAGATTAAAGCCGCCTTGTACTGCCGAATGCTGAGCCTACATGAGCTGCTGGATCAAGGGCCAGCACTGGAAAAGCTTAACTACAGTTGCTAAAAGTAAGCATGGCATCAGAATTGTGTCCTTCTCCGATGCTAGCCGCCTTTACTAAGGGTCACTGGTAGCGGTGGGGCCTACCTGAAAAATCAAGGATAAAGAATAAATAACTGTAAGCCTTAGGGGCTCAAACAAATTATTTTCTGGTTGGTACCGGAGTGCTAAGCGGGAAGCAGTTAGCTTGAACCTGAGCATCTGGTTGGTGATTGGTGCCAGTCCTTCTCTGTTATCTAAAAACTTCCAACTGAGAAATACATCAAGTTTGAAGAAACTCCTTGAACACACAGAAAGGCACACAGAAAAGGGGTTCAAGAACAGACAGGAAAAAGGACCACTTAGTTGTCCAAATTTGTATGTGTGTTCTTGGTGTTGGAATGAATGGCTGTATCTTGGATTGTACCAGCACTTTATATATGGAAGAAATATTTTATGCAATTCAGTGATTGAATCATGATTTCTTCTCATTAGTGGTAGAGAATGTGATATGTCTGTTGTTCACCATACATTTTGAAAAATTAGTGAATTCTAGATAGTCAACCTCAAGAAAGTTTTATTCTGTTTTACTGGAATTTCTTTGACTGCACTTATGCAAATATTTCAGACTGTTTGATTGAAGAGGTACGTGTTCAAGAGGTGGCTTCTTATATTCAAAGCAGCTACTATATGTGAAACATGAGGATGGCCTTCTAGCTGAATGTTCATTTGTTGAATGGCAACTATGTAAACAGAATGTCTCCTCCTGGGCTGCTGGCAGCCACAGTTACCCTGTCAAGGGAGTACTTATGACTATCTTGCCTTCTAGTGGGAGTGCTGAAAACTGACAAGCTCTTTGGGAATTTTACTTTTCTTTCTGAAGCTGTAAGGAAAGCCATTATATATACTTTTAATTATAAGTTGTTTTGAAAGTTCTTTTCTAGCACATACAATTAGAAAAGTCTGAAAAATATCCCTAGTTATTTTGCACCAACACAGTAAGACACTTTGGTGAAATTTTACTTGGCTAAAGTCCCCACAAAACCCGCGCTATTATACAATTTAACAATGATAACCTCAGTAACACCATTAAAAATATCACTCACTTCTCGAGTGCTTATTATGTGCTGGTCACCATTTGATGTGATGTACCAATATGAAAATTATTTCTTTCTTTTCACAAGCTCATCAGAAAAATAATATTCTCATCTCGACTGTGAAACCCTGGAAGGTTAAGAAATTGGCTTCAGGTCACAAAGCCTGTGAGCCCAAGCCTGGTAAGTGGCAGCACAGACACGAAACCCAAATGACAAACTTTCAAGCACTAGGGAAAATGTACTTATAGATTTCATCCTAAATTACTGATTTTCTTATTTTTAAAGTTTCAACATTTTAAAAGTGTAATAAAATAGTAAATGTCATATTTCCAAGTAGTAATGATTCTTTAGTTTCTACACAACTTTGTTACAAATATTATAGTTTAGCAAGACTAATTTAGGTTTTGAGCCAGTATCATCTTAAAATAGTGTCTTTAGCTAATAGTAAATTAGCTGCAGTAAATTAGCTTATAAATAGTCTCATTGTGGAGTTCAGGGTGATAACTAAAAGTTAAGGGAAGGCCAATAAACAGAGGCAGGGTTGAAGATACCACGGGACATATCAGTACCAGGAAATACTATGCAGCCATTGAAATTGAGTGAGTCTGGAGGAATTACCATGATATATTAGCCGTGAAAGCAAAGTTCATAGAAACATTTATAATTTGATCTCATTTTGTGAATCTGACAATGTCACATCCTCCCGTATGTGTGTAGGTGTGTTTGTGTGGATGGGAGTGGGTACGTGCATCCATGTGTCAGTATTATATCAGGATTGAGGAATTCACGGAAAGATATGCTGTTATGGTCTATGTGGGGAGATGTGAATGAGCAGAGTGAGAGAAGTAAAAGAAAAAGAAAGACACGTACTCACAAACAGAAGCCTAACTAATAAATGCAACAAGAACAACAAGAACAACAACAGGAGCATTGGGGTAAGTCTCAGGAACCAGAAGGCTTCATCTGATATTTGACAATGGCCTTCTGTGGCACGGGAGGTAAGTGACTCTGTGGCTCAGGTTTTGCCTCTATAAAATAAAGGTAGTTATATCTCCTTGACCTATTTGCAGTTCTTTTAATGACCAAATAATATATGTCAGGGGTTTTGAAAACCTGAAGTGGTACTGTACATTTCAATGGGAACTGAAAGCAAAAGGGTAGATCTTGCATTTAAATGTTATGGTTACCATTTTCCCTTGGTCTTCACTCCTGTCAGGTCACATCCAAACTAACTTGGGGTTCTGCTCGGGTAACATGTACAGAGTCTTTTGAGCAAGGCTTGTGCCTGTTTTTGAATAAGAAGGTACACGAAATGTTAAAGTTGTAAATGCCCAAATGTACCCGAAACAAGTGACTTATCAGTATTATTATTCTCTGTCTTATGATGTGATAGTTAGAATTGCAAACTAATTGTAATAAAATTCACTTTTGAGGATTTAAAACATGTCTTTTTCTGTAATACAGAAGTATGTCTCTTCTATTACTCTGTAAAAAGTTATCCAGAGTGAACATTTACTTACTGTCAAAATAGTGGGCAATTTTGTCCATGATTTCAATTTGTTGCCGTCACGTTTCATCTGTGGAAGACATATCTACGCACTTTTATCTGTATCTATGTCCATATTGATTTGTGTCTCTCATCAATCTATATTTAACACATGACACAGGAAAAGGGGATGCAATTCAAGAGTGAGGTGAAGGGTGAGAGATAGGAACTGTGTGTGAAGAACATCTGGTCCAGACTGGAGTGGGTCCGTCAGAAAGGTCCAAGGAGAGATTTCTTCAAGAAGATGCAGATAATGTATCATGACATCTTTACAATTAACAAAGAGTCTGGATGCTAATTAGGTAGACATTCTGAAGATATTAAGTAAATTAACACCTGAGACAATTATTTTGTCTCCCCACAATCATGTCTTCCTGGGAAGACAGAGTATTGTGCAGAAACTAAAAGAGATCATCGTTGCACTCTCTGCTCCAGCTGTGGTTACAGTTTTATAGAGTCTCAATGTAAACCCAGCCTATTTTTCCAACCACATTTACGTGGTATAAAAATAATGGGGTGATGAGGCACAGTTAGTGTGCATCTGTGGCATGTTAAGGGGAGAAGGAGGCATTGGTAGAAAAAAAAGTTACGTCAAAAGCTCCTAAGTAGGAAATCATATGTAACGCCTAAGCTGAAAATTCAAAGTAAAATGAGCATATTATTTACCAATAGTAAGGTATTTTTTAACAGAATCAACTGAAAGAGTTAAGAGGATTCCCGCTAGATGCAGAAATTGCTGAAGGAGAATAGGAGGCTATTGGGGTTTTGTTTGTTTGTTTGACCACTATTTGACATTTTAAACTGTGTATCGGTAAAACTGTGTTTAAAATAAAAACTAAATATTAATTTGAATCTGATTGAAATTTTATGATGTAGCACTTGTGATTTGATTTGCATTTGATTTCCCATGTTCCCTTGCACTTCATTCATAGTTGACAATTGTCTATGTCAAACTTCAGAGACAGTTACACCATAGATAAAGCATTTTGGAATATGTACAGATAAATATAATCATATTTGGGACGACTGCAAATTCCTGGCCATTGTCCTCTTTCCTACTAATCATGGAATTTTAGAGCAAGAAGTGAGCTCAAAAACATCATCTTCTTTCTGAATTTCTTTATCTAGATAAAGAATGGGAAGCTCGGGCTTTAGCAATCTGGGCAAATAAAGCTTGTTCTTTAACTTCCATTGGGTAAGAACAAATATGTTTTGTTGACAAATCAATATTTAAATAACAATAGCTTTGAGACCAAATCTATATTAAAATATAGATTGAAATCTTTGTTTATGGTACCAAAAAAGAAACAGAACACGTTTTATTAACTAATATTTTCTAGTCCTGCCCTTTGCCCTTTAAACAAATCCAGTTGAAAAAATGTTTGCTTGAAACCAAAGGATGAAACAAGGGGGAAAACTTGAGCACATCCCTAAGCCCTACTCAGGAAAAAAATGAGGAGTCCTCATTTCCCACAAGGGAAAGTCTACCTGATATAATGGTTACAGTATTTTCTCTGTTTTGGAAACAACAGAGACATCTTGATCGGATCAGTTTAACATATGGGATCTGGTGGAAATCGTCCTGACGCAAATTTGGAATAGCATCTCTCTCTTTGGTCTGTTTGTTTCAATTAACTTGCATTTTAACATTAGTGTCTCTTATGTTGCCTGTGCTGAACTATTGGGCCACTGAGGATATACATTAAAATATAGACAACAAAGAATAAGGATAATTGTAAGCTGCATCATGTTCAAAACCAGCACAGTGGCTGGCAGCGTGTGATAAACGAAGTGACTAAGTCATGAGCCTACTCATCTGGTCTCCAGGGTCTATGTGTGCACACTCTCCACTTTAAAGGCATAAAACCCTTAGCTAATTACTTAATTTATTAAGTTAAAAAGTGGAAACAAAGTAGCTGCCGTATCTGCCTGTAAGGGGGTGAATCCTGTGGAAAAGTGCCTGCCAGCCTCTGTGGGTTATTGAATCACTATTTGTGCGATGCTAAGTCTCTGAGTGTGGATGTGTGTAGGTGTGTTTGTGCTTCTGTGTGTATTTTAAGCACAGTTGGGATCATACGATAATTTTTCTCAATTGAATCATAAGCATTTTTTAATCTCAATTTTTTTGACAACATAGTATTTTTTTCTATAAAAATGTTTTGATGAATGAATGTGTCTGGCTTATACCCTTCCTAAGAATCGTTGGATTCCATGGAACAAAAGTAGACTCTAGCTAGGTTTGGGAAAGTGGTGAATGTGTCTGGCTTATACCCTTCCTAAGAATTGTTGGATTCCATGGAACAAAAGTAGACTCTAGCTAGGTTTGGTAGGGAGGTGAGGCATCTTACTGGGGCACCGTTATCTCTTTCTCTTGGGCAATCTTTCTCTCTCTGGTTTTGGAATTTTTTTATTAACCCATGAGTTTATTATAATAAAAATAGTGAGAACACCTGATGTAAACATATACTATGGTAAGGAGATACGATATTCGGTATTTTAGGCAAACTCTTCCGAAGAAGAGGCAGTTAGCAATCTAGCAATAGCTAGAAATGAGGGAGTACTTAAAATGTTAACTCATTTAACTCTGTACTTTCTGATAATTGTGAGCTAAATTATGGGCACACACAGACAAAAAGAGACACTGGAAGCCAAGAAGGGAGAGAGGGTAAAAACTTATCTATCAGGTACCATGAGTAGGCTTTCTAGAAGGTAACCCCTAATGAAAACATTCACACTGCTTTAACGTTCTGAAATGAAGACAAAAAGAACAGAAACTTTGGTGCCAGACTGAGTTCTTTTTGCAGGACTGTCACTAACTAGGTGATGGGCAAATTACTGACCAATTCTGGGTTTGCATTCTGAATGAATGTCTCCCTCACACACTTGCTTTGTGTGCAACAATGTTGTTCAAGGCCCTTAATATCTCTACCATCCCCATAGCCTTGTCTTTTACATGGTTTGGGACACTATAAATCCAACTCTCATCTCAGTTCTGTTTTGTGTGTGTGTGTGTGTGTGAGAGAGAGAGAGAGACAGAGAGAGAGACAGAGATACTTCATAAGCTGTAGAAGAAATCTGCTTAGATATTGGGAGCCATGAATTGGGTATTTTTTAAAAATTATTTATTTATTTCAAAATATTAAAGGGGTATAAATGTTTTTGTTGCATAAACACATTGCATACCAATGAACAACAAAAATAGTGTTCACTGTATCCAATAGGTAAGTTTTTGTCCTTCATCCCTGCTTGACCTTCCCTCTTCTGGTTTCCAATGTCTCTTTATTCTTTTTGTATCTGTGTTTACCAATCATTTAGCTCCCACTTATTAGTGAAAGCATGTAATGTTTCTTTCTCCATTCTGAGATACTTCACTTGGGATAATATTCTCCATATCCATCCAAATTGCTGCAAAAGACATTATTTCATTCATCTTTATGCCTGAATAGTACTCCATGGAAGATACCCAGGGTGGACGTAATGCTCGTGTGCAATTTAAATAGTTTAATATTTTAAATTGCACATAAACTTTATGCCCACCCTGTGTGTGTGTGTGTATATGTAAATATATATATGTATTGATTTCACATTTTCTTTATTCATCAGTTGATGGGCACTTAGGTTGATTCCATATCTTTACAATGGTGCATTGTGCTGCAATAAACATTTGAATGTAAGTATCGTTCTGGTAAAATGACTTCTTTTTCTTTATTTAGATATCCAGTCATTGGATTACCGGACATATAGGAAGTCAGCTTGTATTTCTTTGTGGAATCTCCATCCACAGAGGTTGTACTAATTTGTAGTTTCACCAATAGTGTACAAACATTCCTTTCTCTCTGCATCCATGCCAGCACCTATCATTTTTTGACTTTTTTATAATGGCCATTCTGACAGAGGTAAGGTGATATCTCATTGTGGACTTCTCATTTTTCTGATGATTAGTGATACTGAGCTTTTAAAAAATGTGTCTATTTGTCTATGTTCTTTTGAAAAACTTTAGTTCATGTCTTTTGCTTAATTTTTGATGGCTTCAGTTTTTTTTTTTCCTAGCTAATTTGTTTGAGTTCTCTGTAGATTCTTGTAGTCCTTGGCTGGACATATAGTTTGAGAATATTTTCTCCCAACCTGTAGGTTGCCTATTATTGCCAAATAATCTGTTGATTATTTACTTTGCTATGTAGAAGCATTTTAGTTTGGTTAAGTCCCTTTATTTATTTCTATTTTTATTATACTTGCCTTTGGGGTCCTAGCTGATGAAATCTAGTATCTTTTTTGGTGATAAAAACTCTCAACAAACTATACATAGAAGAAACATACTTGTATAAACCATATATGACCCATAGCCAACATCATACCAAGTGGGGAAAAGTTAAAAGCATCCCCCTAAGAACTGGAAAAAGACAAGCCTGCCCACTGTCATCACTTCTATTTAACATACTAGAAATCCTATCCAGAGCAAGCAGGCTAGAGAAAAAAATAAAGGCTATCCAAATCAGGAAAAAGGAGGCCAAACTATCCCTATTTGTTAATGATATGTTCTTGTGTCTGGAAAAGCTCTGAAGACTTCATTGAAAGATTCCTGGAATTGACAAATAAATTTAGCAAAGTTTTTAGGTTATTAAATCAATGTATCCAAATCATTAGCATTTATATATACTAATAACAGTCAAGCTGAGAGTCAAATAAAGAACTCAATACCATTTACAATAGATACAAAGAAAGTAATTGACCTAAGAATACAATTGACCAAGGAGGTGAAAGATCTTTTAAGGAGAACTACAACACACTGATGAAAGAAATTGCTGATGACACCACCAAATGGAAAAAACATCCTGTGCCCATGGATTGGTAGAATCAACATCATTAAAATGTCCATTCTAGTCAAAATGATTGACAAGTTCAACAAAATCCCTATAGACATATAAATATTACATTTCACAGATCTAGAAAAAAATAATTTTAAGTTTCATTTAAAACCAAAAAAACAGCCCAAATAGCTCAAATAATCTTAAGCAAAAAGGGAATTCTGGAGTTCTTACATTACCTAATTTCAAACTATATTACAAAGCTATAATGACCAAAATAGCATGGTACTGTTATAAAAGTAGCAGCATAGATCAATGGAACAGAATACAGAACCCAGGAATAAAACCATCCCCTTGCAACCAACTGATCTTTGACAAAACAGACAACATTCACTGGGGGAAGGAAGCCCTATTCAATAAACGGTGCTGGGAAAATTGAATAGCCTCATGCAGAGGAATGCAACAGGATCCCATCTATCACCATATACAAAAATTAGTTATATACCAAACTTAATTCAAGATTCATAAAAGACACAAATATAAGTTATGAAACCATAAATGTCCCAGGAGAAAACGTAGAAAAATCTCTTCTAGATATTGGTTTAGACAAATAATTTATGAATTGGGTTGTTTTAAAATCACTTTGGTCTAATCTGCTATGGAGGTGACTGGCTGTGCGAGTCTGAATCATGTAGTCCACTCTCTACTTACCTTGGCCTCTCAAGAGAAAGGATTCTCTAAGAATGAGGCATAGATGGGATAAGCAAACTCAATGACTGAACCACTCCATATCCCCAGGCCTCCCTCCGTCTTCCCAAATCTCTGAACAGACTCCATAGTTTTGTACTTATCTGCTCCTCTTCGTGTTAGCAGCTGCCTTTCTCTCCCCAATAGCTTACTTTATATTCCAGAGTGAAGTGATGTTTGTCTAGAGCAGGGGTCCTCAAACTTTTTAAACAGGGGGCCAGTTCACAGTCCCTCAGAACATTGGAGGACCAGACTGCTGGCCCCAGGACGAGTTGGCTGCTAAGCAGCATAGGCAGCTGTGGCAAAAACACCTGGCGGGCCTGATAAATGTCCTAGTCGGGCTAGATGTGGCCCATGGGCTCTAGTTTGAGGACGCCTGGTCTGGAGTGAAGGAAAAGAGATCTCTCTGTATATATACACCTGCAGAGAACTGGGTTAAAATTGGATACTTTAATTTTAGAATTCATTTTATATACCTTAAATGATGCATCTAAGAAAAAAATGTTAAAGAGTTTCTTTCCTCTTAGTCTTCTGACTCTTACTCACTAATTATGATCATATTATGTCATTCGCCTTGCCTATCTTTACATTTCTTTTATACGTGTGTTTGGTAGTTTCACTTCTAGCTACAATTCCTTCTCATTAATTTTCAATTTTTTTTTTTAAATTTAACCTCCTCTCGTAAGTACTTCAAACTACCGCCACCAACAAAGCCCCCCCCAAAGAAATGTTTTACAAGCTTTTCAAGGGCCACTTCAGTAATAAATATTTGAGACCTTACAAGCATTTCCAATCAGAAGAAGGGACTCTGCAGGGAGAAGGGTCAAAATAGATATGAGGATAGAAAGAAGGGAGAATTGCGGTAAAGAAAATAAGGGCAGACTGAGAAAGAACCCTGATGACGTGTGAAGTGAGGAGGTTTCAAGGTGCGCAGACAAAGGAATCCACAGATCGATCAAGTGGGGTGAGGACTTAGAAAAGCCCACCAGTAAAGACAGAGCAAAGCTGGCGTGTCCAAATTTTAGTGGTTCACAGTAAAAATTGGTAGTGTATTTCATGAGAGTACACTTTCAGAGCGATGAACGTAGTCATATTCTTTGACTTAGTATTCTTACTCCTGTAAAGTTATTTTAGGGATAGACTCAAAAAAGGGAAACATTAAGTTCATAAAAATATTCTTCCAGATTATTTACATGGTGAGAATGTGAACCCACATATAAGTCAAATTATAGAAGAATTCTTTAATTGCAACAAATCACCACATTGGAACATGGATATCCTTGTATATAAAAATTATAGCCATAATGTTGCTACATTTGATACTGCGATATAAAAGATATCAGCATTAATTACAACTATATGAATGTCTGTGGTTAAGAACTGACAGGGACTAGAGAAAAATGCAAACAGTTGATAACTAAAACAGTGAGACTCTGTGTGATTTCCAAACCAAGCAATTTGATTTGGTAACTACAGGAAATTATTAAAGTTTAAGACTATAATTTTTACATATGATGGGGCAGACCACAAAGCTTAAAGGAGTAAGTTTTCAGTGGACAAAGAAATAGAAACTTTGGGAAGATGCCTTGCTGTAGAAATATGAAAGAAAAGAGGTGGCATTTTCCCAGGAGGTAGGTGATAGTAAGGACAGGAGTAACTTGAGCTCGGATGATATCACTGCAGATGGCATTTGAAACAGTGATGTTTTCATTAGTCAGGTTGTGAAAGGGGAGCTGTGGGTTCAAAGACGTCCACGTCTGTGTTGCCATCAAGGTTATCTTCCCCCCAGCGTTGCCTTATGAACACAGTGCCGTCATGGCCGACTTTAGTTTATTCATTTCATTGTTATTGACAGCTGGCAAAATACCGGGCCATGAAAAACTCATTGTAATGTACAAATGATCTTTTAGGTTTTTCTCCAGAGTATCAGTGATATAAATATTCCTTTGCTCCTCAAACTTTTTACTTAATGGGTCAAACTGCCTTAGTCTGAATATTATAGTAGTTTATTTCTACTGAGATTTCCAATATATTAATTTCTAGATTTGAGCTGTTCAATGTGGTAGCCATAGCAACTGTTTACATATACATTATATAGTTAAAAGTGAATAAAATTTAGAAATCAGTTCCTTGGTTGTACAAGCCACGTTTCAAGCGCTCCACAGCCACAGGTAGCTAGTGGCTACGTGGTGGACAGTGCAGATACAGAACATTTACAGGATCACAGAAAATTTCATCATACAATGCACAGAGATTCTTCACAAATTATTTTGGGTATGTAAGTTTGACATCATCTGATTAAATACAGTGATTACATAAATTCTTAAAAACACTTTTTGCAAGTTCTTCGTCCAGTCATAACATAGTCATAATAGTAGTTGTATTTTTTTTTCTACCATGGCCCATTGTCTGGTTAAAAAAGACTTGTCATCATTTTAATAATACAATAAGCCTTTTATTTTAATAATAACTTTGAAAGCAATCTCACATATGTTATCTCATTTAAATCAATAATCTTGTACAGTAAGTCCTCACTTAATGTCCTTGATAGGTTCTTGGAAATTAATAATGTATCATGAAACCTATATCACCATATTCCTACCATTATGTTCCTGCTTCGTCATTTAGTATGGTGCATTTGGGACTGTCAAATGGTTTACAGATATTCATTTTACAATACTTCATAGTTATTCATTCATTTTGACCCCCTTATTCCAGTTCATTATCATGAGTGCTTGGAGCCCATTCCAGCAGCTCAGGTGCCAAGTGGGAATCCACCCGGGACAGAACATCATCCCATCACAGACGCACTCCCACACCACGCCACGCTCACTCAGGCTGGGACCATGCAGACTTGCCATTTCACCTCACCTGCACGTCTCTGCGGCATGGTAGGAAATAGGAGTGCCCAGAGAAAATAGGCATGCCTTGCAGACTCCGCAGAGACAGTGGCTCCAGCCTGGGAATCATTTTCTCATCTATGTTATGACAAAATCGCATTGAATTAAACATTATTAGAGGACCTGCTGTACCTAAAAAAAAGTGTTGTTCTCCTTATCCCACAGTTGGTAAACTGATGCTCAGGGCAGTTAAGTGATTGTATAGTGAGTCCTAGAACTAACAATAATAGAAGTAACAGTTATTCCCCGGTTTTATTGTGAGTATTTTATGTGGAATAACTAATTTGATCTCCAAAACAACTCTAAAAGATAAGAAAAATTACTATTCTTTTTTTTTTCCACTGAGAAAATCACAGTCCAGAAATTTTCTTTTCAAGGGATTTTTTTTACTTGAAAATTGCAAACGTCAATTTTTTGAGAAAACTGGCTTAGCTTCTCAAAGCCTCAGTTTCCTTCTCTGTACAATGAGTATATACAATTAGTCTTATACAACAACATACTACATATCAGTTGGCTTTTGTTAGGCTGTGTTATCATAACAGACGATTTCCCCGTCTCAGTGACTTATAATTGAAGTTTTTTCTAGTCTCCTTGTCTGCTGGTGGCTGTGGCTTTCATATCTTCTTATTCCAGAGACTAGAATGGAAGGGGCCACTCCTATCTGGGACATGATTTTATGGCAGAAAGAAAGAGAAACAGAGCTGGCAGAAACATACACACTTCCCGACACGTCAGATGGCCAACCTTGATGCCAGCACACTCCTCTTGTAAGGAAACACATAAAGTGCATGGCAATGGATTGGGTTGTCCCCATACAGGGAGAAGGGAATGATGGTGAGGACCACCATTACAGTCTACCACAGGTGGATCTAAATATAGTAACACAGAAAGACAACTCAGTGCTTGGCATCTAGAAGTCCACCATAGCTACAGTCAGGGCTTTTGATGCTTCCCCTTTCTACCTTTGGGTAATCTCAGACTTTGAGATAAAGAACTGATGATAAAAAAAGACCACTGATAATTGTTCTGTCCTCGGGTTCCAGAGAAAGTTCAGTTATACTTTGCATTCTTAAACATGTACTAAAAAGATACTTAGACTTAGGGCTGGGCATGGTGGTTCACACCTGTAATCCCAGCACTCTGGGAGGCCAAGGCAGGTGGATTGCCTGAGCTCACGAGTTCGAGACCAGCCTGAGCAAGATGGAGACCTCACCTCTAAAAATAGCTGGACGCTGTGATGGGCACCCGTAGTCCCAGCTATTAGGGAGGCTGAGGCAAGGGAATCGCTTGAACCCAAGAGTCTGAGGTTGCTGTGTGCTATGACACCAGGGCACTGTACTGGGAGTGACAAAGTGGTGATAAATATGCTGATGTGAGGAAGATTTAGAAAAAAAAACTTTAGATTGTTTTCATAGTCGTTTTCACTGATGTCCTGTTAGGTAGTTTATTTATGTAAAATTGTTTTTATAAATAAAATTTAAATCAACTCTTAGGATTGGTTAGATATCATTTCTAAGGATGTAACTTGTATTATTTATATATTGGGTATGAAATTATGAAGTAACAAAACTGAGTAGCAAGAAAACTGTAACTATCTGAATGAACTCCGTGTCCTATAAAAGGGTTTGTTTAAAAAGTGCTCTTGGCTGTGATTGCTTTCAATCAGGTCTTGTTGCTGGGGCTACAAAGAATGGTTTCATATATGGGGACTCTAGTTTGCATTTTACATACTCCACAGGAATGTGGGTCGTATCAATATAAACATCGTATGGTTCTCAAAGTCAATAGTTAATTTCCCCATTCTGATTTGTAATTTTGGAATAAAAAACACACATCAAAGTTAATGTATAAACAAGGATTTAACCCTAAAATATGCGCATTATGCTTACTATAAAAAACTATTTTCCACCACTGTTAGGAAAAAGTTTAATGGAAAGAGCAGCAATGTTTTAAAAAGGAGCAAACCTATTGATTCCCTATATTTCATATAGATTTTATTTGATAAATTCAACTACTTATATTTGGTAATTTTGAATATGCTGGTTTTGGTAGAGAGACTAGGTGAGGACTATGGAGGCAGTTGCTAGCCTGGAGGTAATTACTTCTTTGTACTTAATATACTGTTTGTCTCGTTTCAGGAGAATTTTAACTTCTAGAATCATTAATGGGTGTTACTAATTTCATTTAAATGGGCTGCAGATATTTTCTTGGCTAGAAAGACACAGTGACAGGTTTTTGCAGCAGATCCTATACTTTGAGGGATAAAGCTTATCTACATGTTACTTTCTGCCAACAGTAACCTTTTCTATACTGACTCTTGTTGCCACCTGCCCCATGCTTACTCAAAAGCAAAAAAATCTCAGCAGATCTGTCTATAAGAGTTCCTTTGGCTTTAGGAGGTTTTAACTCCAGTAAAAATTGAAGCTTCCCTTATTTTCCTTTGGTGAAGGTTACTCTGATGCCAAAAAATATCTGCAGGACAGAATAAATGAAAGAAAGTAGACATGTGTATAAGAGAAAATTATTTTCATTGAAAAAAAACTAAATGATTATGACAGGAATTTCACCCCCCCCCCCACCTCCCAGCAAGAACGAATGGTCACAGACGGGAAGCAAAGACAGGGCTTGGAGTCTGACTCTGGAAAAAGTTTAAACAATCTGAGGATTCCTGCCTCATCAATTTCTTTAAGTGTTAAAGTGAGTAGGTAAGACTTGATCCTTGTTTTAAAGAGAAATTGTTCATTACAAGATCAGAAATTACAACAAGATGGGAAATTATGATTTACAACATAATTTTTATGGTTATAAATATGTGACAACTACCTTTAGTTGGGTATCATTGGCTAAAGTGAATATTCTATATTTTGGTTATTACATCAATACATAGGTAAAGCTATAATATTATAAAATGAAAATGACTAAGTGTTTCTCTATTAGTAGATTATCGTTTGTGTGAAGAAAATAATTTCCTTCATGTTCTAGTTTTTGTCCTCACACTTTAGTAATTCACCAGTTTGAGATATTAGGAGTTAATAACGGAGATGATTCCACTATCACCACAGGGGCCTCTTGATGTAGCACCTAGCACATCGATAGAGCTCAGTCAATGTTGGCAATGATTTATTACTAGTAAGCCAATTTGGCTGTGGCACTAGTGCATGTGTTATCTCGGGTTAGTGGTTTCTCTCTTTGGCTTTCATTTTTTTTCATCTGGAAAATATGAGGAAGGTGTGATAGAGACGCTCCTCATGTCTCTTTCCACTATAATGATAAATCTACTTTATATAGTCTATCAAAGGAGAATGACTTCCCAAGGTCTTGGGGCTTGATGTAATGGGTATATAGAATACTTGTTATTGGCTATTCTTCCTAAGGATACTATTCAAGAATGTCATTTTCTTTCCTAGAAGTGTCATTGGCTGACAGTAATTAATTTTATAAAGAGCTCAAAGATGAAGAGCGGCATATAAGTGGTGATTATCATCATCCAGCTCAGGAGTGCAAGTTCAACATTGATGTCATATATGTTCGAATCGGAAGCTAAGATTAAATTGTAATGATTTTTAATAACACCAAAGAAAAGCATGAATCCTTTTTCTGAAGGAAAACATTGAATAAATTACACACACATAATAAATACTTGAACATTTTATTAAATACTTTTACAACGGCAGACAATGCTAGGACATTCCATTCAAAAAGTAGTGAAATGGTTATCAAGGATGAATGTTACTAAAATATAGGAGTTTGACTTTTGAAAAAATTTTAAAATAAATTATTTGCCTATTAGGATGTGCGTGCTGGTGATTATGACAAAAACCTCTTGGCTGACCAAGGGTGGCAAAGTCTCTACGTATAATAATTCTCTCTTATCTTCATAGTACACTATCTAAGACTCTCAGCAGATGCCTGCCCAGCAGTTGCTTGAGACCACAGATAGAATAGAACTCCATATTTATTGTGTTTTTAACCTACTCATGCATACCTATTGTAAAGTTTAATTTATCAGTGAGGTGCGGTACTCTTGTGCTTTGAGGCCATAATTAAAGGAAATAAGGGCTACTTCACTGCAAGCACTGAGATGCTGCAGCAGTAGATCTGATCTCTAGACGGCTACTAAAGTGGCTGACAGGTGCGTATACACAGTGTGGATACACTGGAGAAAAGTAGGATTCACATCCCAAGTGGGACAGAGTGCATGGCCGAGGTGTCACCATGCTGCTCAGAATGGTGTGCAGTTTAGAACATGTGAATCATTTATTTCTGAAAATTTTCGCTTCATATTTTCAGACCATCGTTGACCACAGATAACTGACTTTGAGGAAAGTGAGACCACGGTTGAGGAGAAATCACTATAATTGACTGATTCACAGTGTTTCTAAATCTGTGGAACTATGAAACTTGCAGTGTCATCATGTGACTTTACCAAGTTATTCAACGCACTGTATTTTGACTCCACGATTCATTATTTATGTCTGTGATAGCCGTGATTTTTACTTTAGCATTTATTCATCCTACATATTATCTCCTTTTGGAAACTTATTGCTAAAACCTGCTTCTAATGTAAAGTCTGCTTTGTACTACAAAACACTAATTATATCCTTTGTAAGTCCTGGACGTTTCCTTGGAAGGGTGGAGAAGCAAGGGAAGAGACTCTCTATTGAGATATATCATCACCTATATATATATAGAGAAAGATCTTAACATCTCATAACATACATAATATAAATATTCTGAATATGTTTGCTTAATTTCTGTTGTAAGCGTGGCTGCTGTTCATTTTAGTGTGTCATGATTTAAACCCGTATATAAATACATATTAACTTCACAATGCATTTTAATCCATATTGTATATCGAAATGGTATTATATAGTTACACTATCAAAATCCACAGTTCCTTGGTGATGCGTCCGCGTGTAACACCACATTGTGGAAAAGAAAAAGTAGTTTAAGCCACTTTAGAGGTAAATGTTTTCTTATATACATTTTCTACTCTTCTAATTATTTTTCATGTCTCTACATAGAAAAATATTCATCTGTGAATCCAAAGGTTTACTAATCTTAAATGTTTGGAAAAAACACTGGCAAAAGAATTATTCTCTTTCAATAAAAGCACACACAAAATGAGGATACGCTTTGTGTCACTATTTCACCGTTTTGTGCTGCTAACTGTAATTTCTCACAGCACATTTTCCCTTCGCCGTAATCCTGTGTTTGTGTATTTCGCAAAGTAAAGCTGAGAGATTGTGTGTCTCATAAACTTCTTAGGGAAGTCTCTTGGCATTGTAATTTGCCTGTTGATTTTTAGTCCCTCATTGGTTCATCTACTTAAAGATGAAAAGCCAGAAATGTTATAACTTGCTGGATTATTACTGTTCTTTCTTAACTATTAGAATATAATATTCAATAATTTTTGCTGTAAGCATGTCTTGGGAAGATATTTCCCCAAGGCAATATTCATTTTCAAAGCATGGTGAGGATTTTGATAAAAAAAAAAAAAATCTTGATACTTTTTACGTGAATTTTTACAGGTTAGTCAACAGGCCCTTCTGTGATGATAGCATTTATTTTCTCAAGGCCTTAGCAGGTCTGTGAAAAAAAGCTGATGAGAGGGAAGTGCCTGTGGCTCAAGGAGTAGGAGCCCCATATACTGTACTGGGGGTGGCTGGTTCAACCCCAGCCCTGGCCAAAACTTCAAAAAAAAAAAAAAGGCTGATGAAAAAAGTATAAATGAACTTGGTATACTGTATCAATGTATTGAGAAGAAGACATTTCAGGTTTGTCTTCATATAAAATGAGAATTGAAACTTTTAAAAAAATCACTTCTAAGACCTTTAATTTTTTTGAATATTTTATAAAGATTCATTTTCATAAAATAATTATAACACAACTCCAGTTATGTTGCTCTTTAGAGTGAAGGTGGGTAATGGAACAAATGAGTTCGGTGGGAGAATTCTCTACCAATTAGTGAAAATTAAGTGAACCAATTATGTGTTACTGATGCAGCCTTCATCGGGGCCTACATCTCATTGATGTAAGCCAAATACAAATACTGAGGTAAGCCAGAATGCAACTATCTCCTCCTTAATGTCTGGTGTTAGATAGGAGTCCATTATTTCAGACACCTATTTCTGCCTGGCCCAGTTTCGTTTCCTTACCTTTTCGCCAAAACTCTTGAGGGAGGGCTTGAGGAAGGAGGAGATGTTTCTATGGGAAGAGAAAGAAAAGAAAAGCAATGAAAGAGAAAACCAGAATGCCTTGTAATATTCGATAACTTTAAAGATAGATTGATATCTACCTATCATTTCTCTAATCAGTATCCCTACCTGTCAGGCACCATCTTTTAACTCTGCTTCAGTCGGAATGATCCCACCTCCTGTTGAAAGACAGTGTTACAGGGCTTGTTGTAGTGGCCACTTTCCATATCCTCATACACAAGGGGGGAAAAAGATGAGACGTATCATATCCAAGCTCAGTTGCATGGAATACTGTGTTTTTCCTGGTTGATCCTGAAATTGGCTTGTCTACTGATTATCTCTCTCCAATGGACTCATCTTCTGAAAAGAGCTCCCAAATTAAACATTTTAAGTTTAGAAACAGAATTACAGCCATTTTAAAGCATTTTAATTATCTGGACCTTTCTATTCTAGCCATTTTTTAAAATCTAGAATTACATTTCTGATGTTTGTTCAAATATTGATCCAGTTGTCATTAACCTGCATTTCGTATTTATTAAGGGCAAACTTTTTCAGATATTGAATAGTTATATAAATTGCAGAGTAGATGTTTTTCTAAGAGAGATCCCAAGTTCAATATTCAAAACGCCCGTGAAAGTATTTTCATTAAAATATTGGGTATATTGAAATAAAACAGGCAATATTTTTAGAAAAAAAATTTGGGGATGACAAAATTTTTGTCATACAAATCCTTACTTTAAAAATACTTCTTTTACTTCTTAAAGTAAGTACATTATCTTCAGGCTGAAAAAGTAGTGATTTATTACTAAACTTTAGAGATATTTCTTGTAGTCATTTTTGGCATGATGGAATTTCATCTATTTAAAAAACGAATGTTCCTATAAAAGATTTCCTAGGTCTCAACTCAGTTGAAATAAGCCTCTACTCCTTTTGTTTCCTTTAAAATAAACATTGGAGTTCCCCTGATCCTTGATATGTCCATTTAGTGACATTTACCACCATCCTTCTTTAAATGTAAAATGTCTTTTCTCCCTTTTCTTATAGCAAATAGGCGAGGATAAGCATATTGATAAGGACAAGAGTGGCCAGTATTCACCAGGAACTCCTGCCGTGGTTGCTGATTTCTCGTTGTCTCTGATGCCTCAGTTTCTCACTGCTTATATCAGCAAGTCAGAGCAGACACAGATCTTAACATATGATCTTTTACGCAGCATATGGTGCTGTTAGAGGACAGCTCACAGCAAAATCCAATAGTTCTCATGTGACGTTGAAGAAGACTCGGACCAAAATGACAAATACCTTTCTCTGTTAGCAAAGGATGCGTTACCACTTTTGAAGTCGGTTTTTACCTAGAACAATTTTAAAATAAGTATCTCTATCATGGTTTATTTGTGCAATTTAACCAAGAAGGTAATTCAAAACGAGGGCGCTGGAAACACTGTTATAAATACTCTTACTTTATAAATGTCACGTTTATTTTTAAAAGTTCTAAAATTTATTGGAAAATATTTCATTTTTATACCTTTCCAGGAGTGCTATTTTCAGCGTTTATATTATTGCATAATTCAAAACTACATTGTTTTGCTTTCGACGTTGTTTTGCTTTCGAAATAGTAAGTGTATTTTTTCAAAATATCAACTTAAAAGACTGTTATCTAAACAGGGAACCAATTATTACTTGAGACCAGTATTTGTTTGGAAAAATCATTGCATTGGTAAATCAGGTAAACTTCTTTATAACTTTAGAGCTGCTCAGTTTTAAAAACCATTTTCCTGAGAATATATCAAAGAACAAATAATTTTTTTTTACCACATTATTCTGGTAGGTTGGAGCTGACACCCCAAATACCTGCCTTCACAGCAGGAAGGGATGTGAATATAAACTTTCGCGTCTCAAGAATTTTTCTCAGGTACGTGAACCCACTTCAGGAAAATTCAGCATTGCCAGGAAGAAAGCCTTTAGGAGCTTCAGTATTAATTGTAAGCATTCTAGAATTCTACGTTATATAAAGCAGTCATTGCAAATGTATACTAAAACAAAGAGCAAAGTCAAGACCAACCAAAACACTCTAGGCACCCACGATATGTTGCTTAGTTTTTAAAATGAGCACTAAGCTGTTTATTTTTATCTCACGTACAATATACCCAGACTAGTTACTCATCTCTTTAAAAGAGTAAATCCTTATGTGGGCATCAGGACATTCATCAAAAAAAATGTTTTTAATTATATTTTCCATCTCAGTTTAAGCACTTCCCAGATATTCAAGGTCCCCTACACGTGTATGCCTAGGTATTAGGATGAGAAACAAATATATTTGAAGGTTACAAACAGTTGATTTATGTTTCCAAGATATCATTGTTTTATTTTATTATTGTGAAACCGTCTGAAATAAACTTTTATTTAAACATCTAAATTTTAGCGGCGTGGTTTGTAGAGCTTGTGGTTTCTTAGTAAATACATATAATCAATACATGCATAGTGCTTATTTGGAATTGATTGACGCAGTGTTAATTGTATGAAACGCTCAGATGGTGATGGAACGTTAAGATGGAATAGTGTCGAAATAAAAAAAAACTACTCCAAAAGAGTGGTAGGAAAGACTCAGCAGGCTGTGAATTGCTGCCTGGCTTTGAAGTATGTCACCTTTAATGCGAGTGTTCGTCTGCTCTTGTCTTTCTGGTGTGTTATACTTTGTCTCAGTGGTTATTGCCAAATCCAGCTCGCTTTTTTCTGAAATGATTTAGCTGTAATAAGAAACTTGTTTTTCTTTCCTCCCTTTTACACGTTTTCCCCTTTCTGTACAATTTGCTTTATTCTTTGACCCTCCTCCCCAAATCCAAATGAAGTATCACAACTTAGACTTCAAAGCAATTTTTCAGAAGTTCAGTTCCTTGCTTGAAAGAGAGGGGGTAGCTCTCTTCTAGGCTGTATATGATTTTGTCTTCTAAGTAAGATACTTCTGCAATTTAAATTTTGAGACGGGGTGAAAAAAGTGATTTCAAATACTTTAAAATGAATGATGTGTTAAAGGTTCACTTTATTCTAGTTTATCTGGATTGGCTTAGGAGCCCTATATAAAGTTGGGTAATAAGATCAAAGTTTGTTATAAAAATAAAACACTAAAAGTTTTTGGACTTACTTCAGAAATCTAATAGGGTTCACCTAAGTGTGTTCCCAGGATACCTTTAAAGAATTAATAATTATTGTATAAATAATGAGATAATATGGGTAAACTCTTGGAAAGCACAATCTATACAGACGTTTTATTGCCCTAGTGCCGAGGGCAGGAAACCCCCAATACAAGCTTCTGGAGTCTCACTGAGCTGGAGGTTGAGGATAGTTGATCAACCAAATAATGCGAAGAGGTCTCAACTTTGCAAAAATTCTCTGTGTTCAGACTTGTTTTCTTATATTAAAGCAGCTGAACCTAATGTCTGAAATTTATTTGCTCCTAATTTTTGAGTACAATTTTAATTTTTATTCATCAACCTAGAGATGGTCATCCATGATTGATAAATGAAAAGCAATGCTTTTGAAATAAACCAAGAGGATATTGAATATGAATTTGTATATTTTGCATTTTATTTCCCTTGCCCAGTAATGTGTTGCCTTTTCTCTCAAACTTTAATAGAAGACGAAACGTCTGTGGAAGACAGCGCTTTCTACAAGTGGTTTTACATTTACAACCCCAATTGATAAGGCTATCTCTTCACTGGTTGCAAATTTACACTAAAACAAACAGCAAAATCAAGACAAACCAAAATCCCGTATGCACCTCTAATCTGTTGCTTATTTTTTAAACGAGCACTAAACTGTTTACTTTTATTTCACATGTGATATACTCAGATTAGTTACTCATCTCTTTAAAAAAAGCAAATCATTACGTGGCCATCTGAGCATCAGTTGAAAACAAGTTTTGGTTATATTTCCCTCCCCAATTTAAGCACCTCCCAATTTTCCAGATATCCTACATGTGTATACCTGGTATGTACGCATTGTTTTACAGATCTACGATCTTCAAAAAGAGAACAAAGAAATTCTTTTCACACAGAACCTATTATAATTTAATACATAGCAAATCTCTAAACCTATCCATGACCATATTATTGAGGAACACGCTTAAAATTGTATTTTGCCCTTATAATGACTAATGATCTTTTTCTTCAACATTTAGCAAAATGCCTTGTACACAGTGAGGATCTAGTAAGTTTGTTACGGTAAGAAGAATACAGTTATGTTGTACAAGAAAATCAGATTTGTAACAATTACTCCTGTTTAAAGCTTGCAAGTAGACATTTCATGTATCCCATCAGTGGCTATACTTTAAAACAAAATAGGTTTAAAAATCTGTGACTCATTTTTAAATCTTTATAATAAACTTGGAAAATCTGGCTGGCTTGTCAGATATATTACTCCCCGTTAAAGCTGCTTCTTTAGACTTGTGTAGGTGTGTGTGTGTGTGTGTGTACATAACACACATAGTGATATGCAGTACATACACTCTCCCACACACACATGCATATGAAGCCGTATTTTCTGACTCACACGTTGGTTCCAAGAATTCCTTATTTTCTTCATTTCTGATTGATCTCTGATTGGCAGTGTCCTTCAGTGCTGGAGCCCTAAATTTTTCTGCCCTCCTCGCCTCTTTGTCAAGTAGCTAATGATCTGAAAACAAACACTTAAATAGGGAGCTCCCTATTTACATGAAGCCATCTGTGAATTCTTTTGTGATGTGAATAATTATCACGACCTAATTTATCTGTTTTCTAAGTTATCTGATTTTCTTTTTAAAACGTTGTCTGGTGGCATTATTTTAGAATATGAAAATTAAAAAAAAAATCCATCTCTTGGGGAGTCCTAGTCTTTGACAAGAAGACCATGCTATAAGGTTTAAAAACACATTTGATGAAGTAAGAAATTGGGTAATTAATGGCAAACTGGTATTCTCAGTCAGGACCATGCAGATCAAAGCCATTAAGGAGCTTCAAGCCAGGAATTGCTTAACATGCAATAGTATATAGCAATTCTTATATCAAGTGATAATTTCTTATAAAGATATAGCAAATCCATATTTCTAAGTAAAATAAAACTAGTATTATTTGAGAAGTTTTATCTTTCTTCTTCTCCTCCCATGTTTCTTTGTGTTTATATGAATGTGTTTTTTCTTAAAAATATTGTCTATTTTAATCCTAAATATATGTATTCAGTGTGATTTATTCCACCTCCAAATTTTATAAGGGAGAAACATATTCACCAGTCAGGCTAACAAAGATTTTATAAAGATCAGTGGTTAAAGTCACTGTGGCTTAGAAATCCTTTGAATGGTTTCTATGGAAACAACGAAAGTTAAGCAATAAAATAATTTTAGATGATATGTGATATTCATCTATTCCTCAATAATAAAAATAGCAAACTCAGATTTTTTACTAAACAGAAACACTTATGTCAAAAATGCTGCATTTGAAATATGTCACTAAAAACTTTGATTAAATTACTAACTACAGCATCTATGAAGAAAAGAGACCCCTCTTATTTCTTCCATATATACGTATAGGAGCAGCTCCTAGGTTCAGGAGCTGCGTGCAACTAGAGCCTAAAGTAAACTGGCAAAACATTGGAGCAAAATTTGGGGGAAAATGCAGAATTTTGTTAAAATGTTCAATTATTAATATTTATCAGCAGATAAAAGTATTATGTACATTTTTTATTTGACCCAGTTAAAATTATTAATTTTAGTTATTCATGTTTGGCTGGGTTTTTTTTTTCCCCCTTGAGAGGGACTTGCTTGCAGAATGTAGTTTCTTTTTCTATAAGAATAAAATGAGTCTTATTAATTCATATCTGACTAAATGTCTCATTTTATTTGAATAACATGTATCTATTTATTTCAAAGTAGGTAGCTATCTTGACGCATGGAATTTCCAGGAGATTTGACAAGGCCACGTGTAGTTGTAAGAGTTCAGTTTTCTCTTATCATGCCTTCCATGAAAGGTTTGAACATACTTTTTAAAACAGGATGAGTTCTTATTTTCTAAGGACATTTGTGTGGCTTGTGGGGATTTCCTGGAAACCCTCCAAATCTTGAGTTTTATTTTATAAAGTCTTATAATATTTTTCAGAAGTGAAATTAGTCAAGGCGTGTTTAAATTAGCCTCTTGTAATTTGTTTTATAAATTGAAACAAAATACTTTTTCATTAAATAATCATTTGTCTTTCTTAAAGTGGCCTAAAAGTATTTAAGTAGGAAATTTGAGATATATTTAATACTGAAAAATAATTTTAGCGATGTTCGTTTTCATCCCATCTTTTTGTGCATCATAGATTTTATAAGCACGTGTTTACCCTTCTGATATGATCGCAGGAACTGACTTTCCTACTCATGTAATTTATCAAGAATGTCTACAAGGATCTGATAAATAGTATTTGGTTCGAGATAATCCACTGTAATCCCAATACAGAAATCAAGAGGGGAAATGGTCGCAGCAATAAATTATTCTTTCGTTCATTCTTGTTACCTTGAGTCCACCAATTTTTTTTTCAAATCCCCTGATTATGGTCACTTTCCCTCACCCTACCACGTTAAAAAAAAAAAATCTCTTAACTAAAATTACAGAAAAATATCAAGCAAATGAATTAGATGAAAAAATTTGATTTGATTCTGCAATTGTGAATGTTGTTTTAAAAACAGTTAGTAGTGGAATTATGAAGATGGCAAGAACTAACAGTGTCACTTTCCTGTTATAAACCCTAGAAAAGGACCCAAAGGTTTAGACTGTAGCTCAATATTCCAACCCTGCAATTCTCAGTCATGAGGTCAGTAGTGCTTTACTTTTCTCATTTCAGTGCATAATAAATTTAATGTTTTCAGAAGGGAATATTTATTTAGGGATAAAATAAAGACTGTGTCTTCTAGCTACAGTTTGCATACCCCTCTGTAAAGAATAGAATGGTTATCTAGTATTAGTGTCCCTAGTTTTAATTCAAAAAGTCTATCAAAAAAATTTTTAATGTTAAGATATTGCACATGTGTATGGTATTCAGATGCCTTCCTTGGCGTTCGGAATGTTTTGGAAACAAGGACAAGGCAGAGGTGCTAGAGAAGCAGCGCTTTACTAGAATGTTGTGGCTCCTCTGGTAATGACACCAGTCCACACACAGTCAGGATTAAAACTGAACCCCTTGTTTGTGTTTAGAACACTGGAGGTTATGAAGCCTACAGATGAATATACTATAGTTGCTATGGAATAGATCTGTAAAATTTCTCTCGGTATTCTATAAACACCTTGCTTCTATTTTCTGTAAATATGGACACTTTGGGGGACCCAATCTATTGTCTCCTGGCTGTTTCCTGGGCCACATCATCATGATGAAGGGGTCTGAGGGTACCTGGCACCTGTGTGAGCCACTCCATGTGACACTGTCCGTTCAGTTCATTTTCACTTTCTGGAAACACTCTTTAGAAGTTCTGAAGTCCCTAGATGATTAAATTTCATCTGGCACCCCTGGCATGTTTATTTTCTCATGAAAATACATGGTTTCAAATTTTATACAATTTCTCACATTCAAAAACAATAAGGAGCAAAATCTCAATTTCATTATAATGTATTATTTCTTAGCATCGTGCATTCTTAGATTCTAGGAGACTTTGATGTGCGTGTCGGCAGTGCCTTGACTTTTTAAAAAACACCATTATTTAATAATAGGCCTTTTTATTGCTAACAATAAAAACTGATGATGCAATATGATAATATTTGTTTCTGATCCAGGACACAAAACGAAAGCTTTATTTATTTGATGAAAATGCAGAAGAGCAGGTGAATTCGGGTTTGTGTTGTATAGAATAGAACTTATTTTATCAGTCACTTTCATAACCTTTAAAGAGCCTTAAATAGTACATATGAGAAACACGTTCACATCAGGTTCCCCTTGGGGATTTTTTCTTTGATTTAAGAAAATTTTATTAAAAATCGGCATTGCAAATAACATTTTTCATAACTATATGTAGACCTGTTAAAATTTTTATTAAAGCTGGAGTTCGGCCTGTTCCTTTTCATCATTCTATCAGATATTAAACTCCTGCAGCAGCTGTAGGAAATAGAGAAAGGGATTTTCAAAGGGATTTGAGTCTCCCTGTCTCTGTGCCTTTAGTGATCATATTATCATAACTATCACACATAACAAAGCTCTAAATCTGTAATTCAGATAAAGTAGTCAGGACTCTGAAATACAAAAATCCAAACATATGCCGTAACATTTTTTTTTTTTTTTTTTTTTTTTTTGCAATGCTGCCTCCTTTAACATGGATTTTGTAAACTTGGAGAGGCATTCAAGAGCTTTCGTATACGAACACAAACTAAACAACATTGTTAGGGGTATGTTTGGCTGAGATTTAATTAGAGGTGTTTTCAAACATCCAAGCAGTGCCATTAAAAGACCGCGCCTGCATGCTCTAGCAAATTATGATCAAACCTCTAAAGGTTAATAAGAATGAAACCAGAAGCTTGTCCTCAAGCGAGGTCTACATGCGTCTGTGTCTGTCTGATTCTGCCACAGTCTGAATCCTTTCTCAAGAGAGCCACGTTCCTTAAATGCAGTGTTAAAGGTGGTAAGTGTGACCACATACTTCTTTTACAAATTAAGCGAGTTAAAAATGAGGGTAAGGCAATCGCAAATGGGCTGAAATCCAATTGAAAGTTACACAAAAGAGACTTGTGCAATGAATTAGTCTTCCTATTTGTAGGACAAATTTGTAACTTAATGTCTACATGAAAAGAATATTTGTGCTGTAAAAAGTTAGTGAAACTCTCATCAGAATGCCCAGCCAGTTTGTAAATGAGCAGCCGAACGTATATATTTATTGTAACAGTGCCTTCTACTGGTCATACCTTACCCATGATGTAAGTGAATTTACCGTATAGTAATGACAACTCGTGCTTATATTAAATTATTCTTGGGTATTTTTATTGCCTTGGTAAGAGTGTTTCTGGGAATCGCAACTTACATGCATAATAATACAGCGTGTTAGAGATTAACACGTTTTATTTCTATTCCACTGTAGCAGAAATCAAACCATTGAAAAGTTGCTCCTAAAGAGAAAGGTATTTCTTGTGTGTAATGCACCTTAAAATGTTGGCTAGTTCTACCTGTTTATTGTTCTTGTCTTTCTGATTTTGACATTGAGCTTGTACTCACTTGCATTTTTCTTGTTAGCCTTTCAGTCACACGGTGTCTCATTAAAACTAATAGAATTCTTACATGTTATCAGTGCCTATAAAATTTGAGAATCGTGAAATTTGTTTGAAACTTGAGAAATGCAGCATACTTTGAAATAGAACTTAACCGACAAAATATTTAATAACATTTAGTGAGAATGACGTGAACAATCTTCTAGATGGGAAGGTGTCAGAAAGATTTGTTTCAAATTTGTTTTGGAAAGAAGCAAAGACTCCTAAGGAGGCGTGTATAGAAACATAAAGAAAAGTTGTATTTTTCAGTAAATATAGCACCTAGCATGATATTAAGTATATAATTCATTGCCATAAATAATGATGATGAAATTAATACATTTTCTTTGTGAACCTGTTATTTCAGTTTTAATTTTGATGATTTTTAATAAACTACATAGATAATTATAAAATAATTGTTTTTCCATAGAAAATATACTGGAACTAATTCTGGGTAGATATGATTTACACTGAATAGGCTATCTTGATATAATAACCTTTTAAAGACATTCTTAACCAGGACATTTGACTCTCTGTAATAACACCAAAATCATGCTGGGGGAAAAATATTTTCCTCTTTTTTAAAGTTGTTAAATACTATTTTTATTGCTAGAAGCATTATTTTTAAGAGACTCTTTATTATACACAAATTAAAAATCAGACTATCTGATCAAATTCATTCTATTTAATTAGATAGAATTACTTCAAGAGGGACAATTCTGTTCGTTAGAAATACTATAAATCAGAAGGAATGGTGAGGACACCATTCCCTAGATCACAAATCATTGCATATGAGTGCTCACTGGTGCTTACAAGCCTAAAATCAGAGACTCTTCCCAAGGGATACGCTCCACCAAGAGCAAATTGTTAGGGCGTGTATTTTAAAATTTGGAATAACTCACATGATTATAGCATTCAATAGAGAAAACACTATATTTTTACTGCCTATTATTTTCTCTAGGAATGAACTGCTGTCATTATAATATTCTCTTAACATGCGTGGAGAAAAAGTCAGGATTAGGAACACAAGGTATGATATTTTTTCACTAGTGCTCCAGTGAGATTTCAATCCGTGCTGATGGGAATATTTTTTTTGATGGGGGAAAAAGCTAGAAAAACAGTTGTCAGAGGGAAAAGGGCACTGTTTCGGGTTTACATGTACCAACGTCTTCATTCTTTCCAGTTAGAAGAAATGCTTCTATTACTTGATAACAACGGCATCCGTTTTGTTTACCTTGTGGCATCCACGACAAGAATAGATGTGTTCCTTGTTCAATTTTGCTATTGGGAATAAAATCTCTATATCTAGTTCCCATTTATCCACATGTGACTATTTCCATATTATACGTGTACAATTTACACTTGCATGGATGCACCCATGAATAATGAACTGTGGAAATGTGTGCACAAGGACACAGAGAGAGGCATCCACGACAGTGGGCAGTTAATGCACCTTCATTTCCATGAGTTAGGATAACTGCATAATTCATGAATGGCAGAGAAAAGGCACAAGTGTGAATTGCATATGGGGGACTTCATATATGTCACGACCATGCTAGTCAGAGGATATGTTTAAAGTTACATCACTGGAAATTTGTGATTAAATCCTTTTAAGTGGGATCTAAACAGGAATAGAAAAACTGCTCAAAAATAACGAGACTTTTCCTAATAAGGGTAAAATATAGGGTACATTGTTTTTTGATTAATTTTCCAGAAAACTGAGTTTTCTTATCTCTGTGTTAGTTACGATTCATTCATATTTTATTTTGTGCAGGCCCTTAATACAAAAAAGAATTGTGCCCTCATTCTTTTGAAGTTACCTTGTGCCATCACTTAAGCTATTAAATTCACTGAAGATGCATGGATCATATTCAGACCATGTCTAACACTGACATTGGAATGATGCTGTGCATTCCATAGAGAATAGTGATCTTCAGCCAGAACCTGAGGATTCTCAACTGTTCTTTGAGATGTATAAAAGATGTAATTCTCTAGGTATTATCTTTCTTGGTTGGTAGATTCAAACCATAGTATTTGGTAATTAAATATTCACTGAGAAATACTTTCTAGTACTAAAATAGTACAGATAAATGAAGAAACTAAGATGCCCCATGAGAAGAGCAATGGATTAACGATTTGTATGGATTTCAAATACAAGTTCTGTCTTGGGGAATAATAATAATGAAGCGTCATCCTGGGGAATGGGCGTCTGCACGTTTACACGCTTCTATACGTAGTATATGAACATTAAATCCACATGCAAGTTGACAGGCCTACAATTGTCCCCGAGAGTTACAAATTGTCATAGTGACTTTGAGAAACCGAATTCTAACCTAATGCTTTATAATTAAACTCCAGTAGGCCAGGAGATTTCAGTGCCCTGCCCCATCAGCTCCTGGTCTGACAACTTCATAAACACAAATTCGTTAGTTTTTCACATTAGCCTCCCAGGCTCCTCCTGTCCACGGTGTCTCACTGTGTCCCTAGGAAGAAGCAAAACCCTTTATAGGTATGTTTTACAAACTGATATTTCAAGGACCAAAATATTCAGTGTTTAGGCAGAAACCAAACAGATACTGGTTTCCTAAGATCCATTCGATTTAATTAAATATTTCCTCTTGTAAGAAAAAGAATTACCTGAGACTCAAACTTCTATTCGCCTGTATCGCATAGCTGGGAAATATATTAACACCAAGTATTAAAGGAAGAATATTTTAAATGCAATGAACGCAATACTGTGTCATCCTATCATTAAATGCCTGTAATTTGTGGGCATCATGCAGTATCCTTCCCCCCTTCCATTAGCTGAAACAAACTAATTGCACATTTTCCGGGTGGGTGTTGGAGATTCCATCGGCAATCTCATTATCATCATTCACGGACATCAGGCAGGTATTTAACAGTTTGGTTCAGGTTGTCCAGGACAACAAGAATGTTGTTATGCTGCATCTCTAAGCTGCTGGGGTGAAATCAGTTGTGACAAAGCAGTGAAGATTAAATTTGTAACAGATACAACACCTTTGAAGTACTGGCTTATGATTTCACAGTGGCATTAGAAGTCTTATTGCAGTATTTAAGCAGTTAGAAAGAATGCTGCTTATTAGCAGTTGAATTTTGTAAAATAGGATTTTATTGTCTTTAAATGGCCATGGCAGCAGTTTGTGTTATCCCAGCGTAGCTTTTTTATTGCCATGTATTAAAGTCGCTGAGTGTTTTTTCATGCTCCTCTTTTTCCAGGTAAATTCTTTTATCTCTTAGCCCTTAAGTTATATCAATATGGGAAATTTATAAATATGAACACACACGTATCTAAAAATTTAATAGCATTTTAGAGACGGCTGAAGAAAGCAACTTCCCAGTTTATTTCTCCCAAACGGTGTTGTAATGATAAGATATACAAATATTTCGGGCCTCAAGGAATGGTATGTACAAAGCTAGATACCATAAAGTTGAACTATTCCCTAAGACATCTTGGAAGTCCAGCACGAGTAATATATCAAGCAATTATGCTTTGTTACTAAATCTGATCACATCTAAATTTCCTGGCTCATCAGATGTCAGAAAGAGTCTGGTTCCTAAAAATAATGTCTAGAAATCTTCAAGCATGCAATAAACTGCTCTTGGATGGGGGAAGGTGATCTCACAGATGTTTTCTTAGGGCAGCATCTAAGGTTCGGGCATACACATCTGAATATCACGATTTTATGTAAGTTACTTGGTATTAAACTTGTGTAATGCCATTTTGTTTTAATGACTACATAGACTTCAATGGGTTAACTCGGTCTGAGGGTCAGGTTTTATATGTTTATATTTTCTTAGCCTTGGTCAGGAGAAGTGGCTTTGCTTGCCCTTGTGCAGTGCCGGAGTGGTAAGGTTTCACTGCGTTTGAAAACCTAGCACATCCCCAGAGGTTACCTTGGTGTGGATTTCTTTCTGTATTAAATCGCTCATTGTCGCAAAGTGACTAGTGCTGCTGGGCTTTGAAAGGAACTTCTAAGAGGTTAAAAAAAGCTTCTGTATGAAAGGATTTTTTACTTCTGCGGACAGAATACAGTTTGCAGCTGTTTGACTTGCGACAGTGATATGGATCTGATTGTATACAGTATAGCTGGGGCTGTGGATGCAGCTGGAAGAGAGGCTATAAATTTTAAAAGCGATGCAGATTTTTGCCATTAATTGGCTGCTAATAAAAGCAAACTCAATGGCTTCTAACTGTGGGAGACTGTGGCTCTGGATCTGATATCAGGAATTCGTACACATTACACAGTTTTCGGGATTCAGACCACGACTAATTGAAATATGAGGCATACTGATCAAATTTAGCATTACCAGCATGCACTATGGTTTGGGACTATATGGCGACAAGGTAGCATTTATTACTTATTCTCCATAACACTGCTTGATTGAAATATCTAGCTATCCTGTCAGCAGAGGCCCAGCTGGGCTTTAGTGCAGCTAATTAAGTCATTAAAAGGGAGGTCAAGCAATCTAATTCTCGCATACTAAAGTACAAAAAAAGTCTTTTATTATATTTTTTAATAAGTTCAGGTTTGAATTTTAAAAGAAATTTCTTTTTAATAATAAATGCATTGACTGGTTTATTTATTGAAGCCTTCATTTAAATAGACAGGAGTAAGAAACTAGGCACTTGTCAACACACAATTTTCAAAGCAGTTTCTATGGTTATGTTCTTTAATAAATACATTGTGTGTGTGATTTTCGGAAGTTGGTCAGTGAAATACCGATGGAGGATGTGCAGCTTCTAATACTGATTATTACTAATACTGATTCTAATACTGATTCTACTGATTATTTCAGTATGACCGTCTTTTTTGTAGGGTAAATTTGCGAAGGTAAACACGATTGCATACGTTGGTGCCATTCAAAAGAAAGCAAATATAGACTATGACATTCTTCGATTTGAAGGTTTTGGATAAAAGTATGAGTTTTTACTTTTTTTTTTTCATAATTTATCCCATACCTTTTCAAATCCCCTTCTCATTTATCTGTTTAAGAGAGCACCTGAGCTTATTTGGGACAAATGACTCAGTAGAGTATGAAACACTAATGCATTTGAGGGGTTGTGTGCTAACATTGCTCAAAAATATTTAAGGGTGTAGGGATTACTGACATGGCACTAAAAACACAGCTTGTTTTACAGTGTGAGAACAGGATAGTATAATATTTAAAAAGAAGATCATTTTACTTTTCTTTAATTCAATATGCATACCTCGTATAATTTACATTTTGTCATGATAGACTCCTAAGGTAAGGAGTGAACAGAGTTAAGTGTTCCAGAAATGATTAACTAACAAAAGAACAAGTAACTTAAATGCACAGTAATAATTTCCTTAGTAGTTTGGAAAAGTACTTTTCCCTTTTACATTAACTCTCAACTGGTCGTGATCTCCAAAGCTAGCACAAAAGATAGATCACGAAGCTCAAATTCTTTCATTTTATTAATACGTATGACTGGGTCTGGGAAAATGTTAGGAGAAAAGTGTTTATATGTTGAATTAAATTAACAATGAAATTAATTTCCACTTGTTATTCCTATTCCCTAGGTGGTCTGCGTCATTAATATAAGTAAAATGAGGAGATGTCATTGATTTGGGTCTTCTTTTTAAGGTATTTGCTGTACGAATAAGAAAATTTAAAAATCAAGTAATAAGAGTGACTGGAGAAGCTTTAAAAAGTAGGAGCAAAATGATACAAAATAGCTCAAATTACAAGTGCTCCCTTAGAAAAGGTTTGAAATATCAAATGGGGTCTGCTTTGGAAAAATCCTAGAAAAGAACTATAAAGAGATGTAGGTCTTATTCCAGATTCCATATCTGTGGGGGATCTGCTTTCAGCATACGATTGACATGGAACAACTGTTACTAATTTTTATACTTTTATTATAGTAGATCTAAATTAGCTACTGTTATTTTGGCAGCAACCATACATTTTTAGGTAAAATATGCACTGATACAAATACATTGTTATAATAATGGCTTTTCAGAGATTGGCATCCTTTGAACAATAAATAATAGCCAGTTGTCCTCTAGCCATTATGGCTTGAAAAGCCTTTAGAAGTGAACTTGTGTGTATGATACATTGTAAATTTATTTGTCCCAGATGTTGCTTTTCTTGCTAATGTATTTAATGCCTTTAGAGAGTCATTGTTATTCATACCTAATAGAGAGCCTAATGCAATATCGTGGAGGCTGGACATCAGAACACCTGTTGAGGAGTGTAGACTATAGGAAGCTGTATGTTTGTAAATCAAGGCATGAAAACAGTCCTATCCCACAATCACTGCTTATATTATGTTCATAGAGACTCTTGTGAACACACTACAAACTAGTTCTTGTCTTTTATCACTACGTATTCAGTCCATAGCTTGGGTCTTCTTTTCTAGAAAAGAGGAAAACCGTGCCTCACTCAGGGTCATACCCATAAACACAGAAATAGTTTGTCTTCAAAGATAATATCAGAAATTGATTTATTGTATCAGAAGATAATTTTCAACTCCTTGTAAAAGTAAATTTTTCCATGGTGGTTTTCTTAGCAATAATAAATTTTATGTGAGTCATTTGAGAGACACATTTAATAAGACCCATGATAATTAGATGATATTCTTTAAAGATAATCTTCACTGTGCTTGGTTAAAAAGAGTTCCTACAATTAGAGTGATAGAAAGGTTCCTTGTCAGCCCTTCTGGACAGGCTCTCATTGATATATCAGATCTACAAGGACGATAGATTTCTCTGAGAGCCTGTTAGGCTTCCATTTATTGGGAATTCATGGGAGAGAATTCTCATTAGTCAGAAACCTAATATTACCAATCTTCACAAGTGAATTAGAACGCAAATGCAGATTTCACCTGACCCTCCAAAAATGTCCAAAAGCTTTATTGTTAATATTGCTTAAAACTAGATTCAATAGGCAAACATTTTTAAGATTTTTTCTTCCTTTAGAAAAAAGAGTCGTGGGTCACCATATTTCTTCAAATGTTATTTTTGTTAGCTATCTGTTTAAAATAAGTGCTTCATTTTCTGCAGGCTTCAGAAGCTTAGAATTTCCTAGTCTGTGTGTCTCGTAAGGACTGTGAGTTCGGAATATGACTGAAGACCAAAAGTCTGGTCTCAAAAGACTTCTAGCTCAGTTTTAAAATGAGAAGTTATGGAAGGTTTGGGGGTAAGCCGGAGAATCTCTGGGCACCTGTCCAAAATGAACCTCTCAGTCTTTTGAAGTCTACCCATCACTAATATACACAGCACAGTCTAATCCAGCTGTCTGCTCCTTTTCCTGTTTCCCTTTCTCTTTTTTCAATCTGTCCTGAGGTACCAATAGCTACAGATTGCGGGAGATGTTTAGTAGAATGAACATTGTCTCTTGGAATTGTTCCCACACATTGAATCTAGGGTTTTGTTTGGGGAGGTGGTTGTGGGAAGAACAGGTAATTCTTCAGTCATTTGTTTTTCGGGTTGACATACATGGACACTCTAATAACTCCCCCCTAACTTTCAAATTATAAGCGATTTTAGCTATCAGTAATAACAACAATATCTTTGCAAGATTTGTTTTCTGTTTCAACAAAAGATCATACAATTTTAAAGAGCACTGGTGATTCGCAGATGAAAGTAAACAAAATACAATTTTAGAAAATCAAATTAATTAACACCTTCTAATACCTCATGGGTTTATATTATATACTATGAAATTTTTTGAGTGAGTTAAGCCAGTGTGATTTACTTTTTTTTTCTCTTTAAACAATTTGCAGTTTACAGTTTTGTTAGTGACCTTACTATTTAACATATATTTATTTCAAATTCTTTTTCTTTAAAATACATTTTGTCTTAAATAATTTCAGACAAAGATTTTTTAAAAAGCTAAAATTAAAGCAAAGTACAATTTGAGGGTAGTTTCTAACAAATCTTTGGGAAATTCATATTGGAAACTTCAGATTGTGGTTAGAAAATCTTTTCTAACCAAAATACTCAAAATAGGACGTCTTTTTAGAATCTCTCCTTTCTTGGTCATCTACTGCTCATAACTGGGTATTCTTTTTTTTTTTTTTTTAATTCACTCTATGGAACTGTTTCTAAAAAGGAAATTCTTTAAATATTTCTAAGCATATCTTCCTAAAACAGTAGCAGAGTCAATTTAAAGAATTTTAGGTTGTTATCACAGAACCCCACGCAAGTGAACTAAAAACACAGGGCAAAAGCAAAGAAGCCAGTCGCCTGTCGCTCTGACCTGTGTCATAAAGCCTGGTTTTATAGAGATGAAAGATGACAGGTTGGAAGGAAAAGAGACCACAACTCAGGTGAAGAAAACCCCTGGAGTCTTTTCTTTGTTTTCTATTCACCACGCCCCCTTTTCTGTTTTGTTTTATTTTTCTCTGCTTTATGATTAAAATCCCCAAACCCTTGAATGAGTCTTGTGTGCAGATTCCCAGGCCAAGGGCTCTGAAGGCAGTTGGTAGAAAAAATCAGATATTCACAATCTTAAAAATAGGTCAGTGGGCAAAACAAATACACAGAAATCAGCACCATTTAGAAATCCGGGTTTTTATTTCAGCCCTGCCAATGATGTCAGGTGAGTTTCTAAACATTTCTAGTGTATGTCTATATGGGCTAGGAACTCAAACACCTTTGGAGTTTGTTGGGAGAAGGAGATGAGAAAATGTCCGTTAAGGAACTTTCGAGAGTCTATGGCATTCAAAATTCCCATAGGGGTTTGTGGGAAGATTATAACTAATCCTAAAATTCACATGGAGAGCAAAAGACAAAGAATAGCCAAAACACTTTCTGAAGAAGAAGAGTCAGGAGGCGTTGGTGCCATTAGGCTGCGGTAATGGAGATGAAGGGCTGATACCGAGTAGACAAAAGGACCAGAACAGAGACTCTGGACAGGGACCCCTTCATGCCAGGTAACTTGGGATAGAACAGATCCACTTTATGGGTCTGTGGGGCAATGAGAAACTCCTCAAAAATTGACCCTGGGACGGTCGTTTAGACACATGGAAAAAAACCCATACAATTCTAGATGAATTCAGTATCTTATGTGAAAAGCAAAAGTTGCAATCTTTCAGAGAAAAGACAGGAGCAAATATAGTATCAAGGCAGAAGAGCATTTCTGAAGGCCAAGAAAATACATCAAGAAAAAGATTGAGGCCTATTTGATTATATCAAGATAATGATAATTCCTGTGTATCAAAGGATTCCGTGAAAAAGGGAAAAGATCGAGTAAAACTCGCCCAGATATTTGAGGTGCATATAAATGATAGAGAATTAATATACAGCCAACAAAAAAATGTACACAAATTGAGAAGTAAATGATCTGTAACCTACCAGGAAAATAATAGGCTCATGATAAGAACAGAGACTGCACTGAAGATGCAAACCAATAGGGCAAAAAAAATAAAAACAAACAAAAAAAAACCCAGACTAAAACATGCTTAGAACCATGAAATGTAGATTAAACAATGGTAAGATATTATTTCACATCTATTGAGTTGGCAGAAATTAAAAGTCTGGAAAATATCGAGTGTTGCTGAGGATGGGGAACAGTGGGAATTGTTATACACGGCTTGTGTGAATATAATTTGGCACAGTAACCTTAGCGAAGATTTGGGCATTCTAATAAATCCGAGAGGGCACATACTCCAAAACCCAGCTGGGGAAAGGCTAGAAAATGGAGATGGTGATTAGGGCATTAAAGAAAGACTCGACTCTGGTTTTTATATACAAAGAAGTTTATTCCAGCACATTTTGCAATAGGAAAAAATGGAACTTTTTAAATACATGGCAGTGATCATGGTTAAATGAAACGTAGTATAATTAAGAAAGAGAACCCCACCCCCCATCAGTTCAGATATGTGAATCACAAGTACAGGTACAACTCTAGAAAATCTAATGAGAAGTGAAAATGTAGGTTGCGTAATTATACCGAGTATGATATTTTATAAAGTTGTAAAAATGAAAACACGCTGTATATTGTTTTAGGCAGATATGTACATAGTGAAACACAGGCATCAAAATTATGCACCCCAATTTTAGGATATTGATTAACTCTAGGAGGAAGAATAGAAGGAAATGTGACCTGGGTGGGTTTAGAGGGGCTTCAACTCTGTTTGTAACAGTTCCTCTCTTAAAATGGCAAAAGTAGCCACGTGTTAGGAATCGTTTTAAGCTTATTGTAGCCAATGCATTTTTGGTTTGTTGGAAATATTTAAAATTTTAAAAGTGTTTTGAGGCAATTGTTAGATGTTGATATTTATCAAAAATAATTATTAGAAATTAAATTATGTGACCTCATAGTTAAATGAATTACACAGTCTTGAGGAGTTGGGGTTATCACTGTAGAAGTTTGAAGGAGTAGCCTTGCGAAGGTGGGAACGGACCTCCCGTAGGGACCCTGGATGACTGGGTGATACTTTTGAGCGGGAAGCACGGGCTGGGCTGCAGAAGACCACAGGGCAGAGTCACTTGCTGCTCTCTGAATAAACACCCACTGCCAGGCCGAGCGGCACTGCTGAGGTCCTGCAAGAGAAACAGGAGGACGGAGTGCCTTCTCTGGCTGTCCCCCTTTTCGTCTCCCTCTGGTGCCCTCTAATGTCAAAGCTTAACAGGGAACAGCTGGCAAAGCAGAAATGTCCCTTCAGAGTCACAAAGCAGAGTATGGAGAGAGCGACGATAACTTGATATCAGCACACATTTCTCCACCCCTTCGCAGAACCTCGCGTCTTGGTCCCTAACTGCAGAACGTCCCTTCACAATGACAGCTCATGTAGCCTGCCTGGCCATCCGCTGGGGCCCTGCAAGGAGTCAGCCTCATTCCAGCCTCTTCCTGCTGCTTGCTTGCAGGCGATTCCGCTCCCGCCCTCGTGTAAACCTCTGTCTCGCAGTGAGCCTCCATTTCCCTTCCACACCTTTCATTTCCTCCACACAAAAATGTTGGCGAGTGACTCAGCTTTTTTCTGTACTTCAGCTCTTGGTGTGACCTTGCCAGCGTGAAACCTATGAGACATTCAACTCCCAGCTCATCCATCTCATGGACTTAAGGACCCCAGTCTGGTTGCACAAAGCAACCCAGCCCCAGGGGCTCACCCTTGATTTTGTGCTTTCTGAACATCTTCTCACCCCCAAATCTTCATCTCTAGATTTCTGCTCTTCTTTAGAATAGCCACACAGTCTTTTATCTCTCCCGCACTTTTCCTTCCTAATTATTGACTTTCTCCGTGTCTATCAGCCCTTTGGGTTCACTCTCCTTGATCTTTCACCCCAAGAACGGCATTTTAATATTATTACAATTACCTTTTACTCCCTCTCCCTAGCCTTATTCTCTCCTTGTATTTGCCTCGAGATCCAGGTTCCTGAACCAGGAACCCTCCTGGGCCAGCCACTCCAACTCTTACCATTTTCAGCTACAATTCTTGAAAGCTGGGTCTGCAGTTGCTATCACATGTCTCCATCTCGTACCCACTTCAGTCCTTCTGTTGTTTTGCTGAATCTGCTTTTGTTAAAGCTAAAGATGGCATAAGTTTAGGATCAGAGAAGTTTTGAATCTTTGTCATACTTGGTTTCTCAACACAGGCAGTACCAGGGTTACAAACAAGATAGGTTCTGTAGCTTTGTTCTTAAGTTAAATTCGTATGTAAGTTGGAAAAGGCACATTCATAAGTTCAAGTAATGTATTAGTTGGATGTTGGTAAGTAGGGAACTTACGGTAATAGCCTCTGTTCATGAATGCAAGTTACACATAAGTTGGCTGCTTGGAACTCAGGGACTGACTATGTTGAATACTACAGAATTTTCCCTCCTTTAAACTCTACCCACATTGGGTTTCTGTAATAGTATTTTCTTATATCACCTTCCTACATTCTCCTCTTCCTTCTCAGTGAAGACTCCAAGCTTTTGCTCTCAGCATGCATCTTGAATATTGGCATTTTATGTCTCTTTCTTTTTCTATGCTTTACTACTGAGTGATACCTTTCATTCCTCTAGTTTCTGTGACCACAAACATACACTTGATGCCTCATTCTTTTTTCCTGGCTCCAACCCTGCATATCCACATTCTTACTAATATCTGAAAGCTTTTGAAACACAGGATATCATCTTTCTACCTCCACTTGATCTATCCCACTCAGTCGTTTATTGGTCTACACTCAGTTTATTAAGCCAGGAATGTGGGTGGTGGATTAGGGCCCAGCCTTTCCCTTTTCTTCATTCCATATATTTAAATAATATTAAATCTTTAGAAAATTTACAAATGAAAACGTTTTCAGTCAGACCCTTTCTTCAAAGCCGTTGGCCCTTCCTTAATTCTAGAGACTCATCCGAACTATGGCAAGTGCCTTCTCAGTCATCCCCGTCCCTCCATTCTTCTCTTCTAATTCATCCTCTATACACCATGAAAGTGATAATTTTAAAAAGTGGAATCTACCCTTCTCACCTTCATGCCTGGCATCTTCTAGCTCTCCGTGACCTGCAGAATGTACATCAACCTGTTCTGCAAGGTGTAGAGATCTCTGTGGACTCTTGGCCCCACCTCATCTGTCTTTCCCCCCTTAGAGGATTCATGTCGCCCCATTGTGAACTTCTTATCAATCCCTAAATATTCTCTGCATTTTCACATTTTTTTGTGTTTGCACATGCTATCTCCTTCACCCAGATTCATTTCTTCCTTCTCCCTCTCTATCCCTACTTAGTGTCTTTGGAAATTTTGACCTTTAAGATTCAGGCTAGGCCGTTTTCTTGTCTGTGAAGCTTCTGAAGGCATCACATTGAATGATGAGAACATGGGCTTTGGGGTTACCTGGCTCTACCCTAACATAGCTACACGAGTAACATTGCTGAACCTTTGAACTATCAAGATAATACAAGCCTTGCATATATTTTAGGTGAGATTATATACAATAAATGATAGAAGAGTAAATCAGATGAAATCTCCTGCCCAGTGCTAGGCACATGGTAGACATTTAATCAGTGGTTGCTATCATTATTGTACCCATAAATATTAATGACAAGAATGATACGAGTGACAGTAACATATCAAGTACTCTCATGCAAAATTAGATGCCCCCGCCTATGGATCCGATATAAATCTACATAGGCCACCTTGATTTTTACATGTCCCTCTTCCCATAAGCCTATGAAATCCTTTCAAAACAGTGATCTTGGGCGGCGCCTGTGGCTCAAAGGAGTAGGGCGCTGGCGCCATATGCCGGAGGTGGTGGGTTCAAACCCAGCCCTGGCCAAAAACTGCAAAACAACAAACAAACAAACAAAACCAGTGATCTATTTGCAATAAATTAATTTAAATATACCAAAACTCATTGCTTAAAGAATCTGAAGAAGTTTACAAAATAGATCTATAATGATGGAATTCCATATATAGGTGTTAAAATTGTAATAAAAGGAAAATATGGGTAAGAAAATAAAACAAGTGTAAATTAATTCATGAAAATGTGTGCCAAATAGGCTGGTACAGTTCAGCCAGCTTAGATAACAGATTTGTCTTTAAGATGTCTAGTGGTCCAGGCAGAGGGAAACAAAATTTATAGGATCTACAAGATAAAAATCAACCGGTTACTGAGGAAAAGCATAACTTTTCTTGGAACTGTACCTTCTGAGGAGTTTCTCTGAGACATTCATCACCACGTGACACTGTGGTGTGCTGGGAAGACTTACTACTCGAGTTGAGTTGTGGTTCTTGGGACAGTATCACCTGGGAACTAGTTGGTTGGAATCTCAGGCCTCACCCAAATTTACTCAAGTCAAATCCACATTTTGACAATATCCTTCCTTGGGTGACTTGTCTGCACTTTAAATTTTCAGAAATGCAGTAGAAGGTGATGCTTTCCAAGAGGGAATTTACCCTTAGGTAAATCAGTGAGTTTTAAATGATGTTTTCCTTGTATGTTTAAGTGTTGGATTCTAAATTCCGATTACATAAAAGAGAATATTGTAGAGAATAGAATTCAGTTCCTGGAATTGACATATTTTGAGTATCTTTTCAAGTATGTTTCAACTCTCTCTCGGAATGAAGAAATCAAACTTTATAGACACAATTGTACTTTTCTCCCTTTCACCTCTCCTTGCCTCCTTCCTCAGCGCTAATCATTATCGTGAGATTGGAGAAGATCATCCCCCGTCAGGCCTTCTGGTTTTACCAACACACATGTATCCATAGCTCCTCATCATGGAAGTAACTGTCCCTAGTGAAGATTCCCAGTGTTCTGTGGAAATCCAAGACAGGGCTCACACGCGTAACTCATAGGAATAATTAATATAAAGCACAGAATCTGCGTGAGGAAGGCACTTGTATTTCAGATTTTCTGCCTCAGTCCAAGGAAAGAATTGAGGTGTTAGAACTGTAAGAAGGGGTAGAAAAACCAAGGAGAGAATGGGTGGCAACATATGGTTCTGACAGTGCTTCAGGATTGGAATTCAACGTGGGAGAACTCAATTTTGTATTTAATGCCTGTACTATTGGAACAGAATGACAGTACCAGGGTGTCTGTGAAACTTCAAGATCTTTTCCCCCTCTTTTCCTTTTTTTTTTTTTTTGAGACAGAGCCTCAAGCTGTCCCCCTGGGTAGAGTGCTGTGGCATTACAGCTCACAGCAACCTCCAACTCCTGGGCTCAAGCGAGTCTCTTGCCTCCGCCTCCCAAGTAGCTGGGACCACAGGTG
>CAUYTI010081431.1:0-80332 GCA_963575145.1 Galago senegalensis | reverse complement strand
TACATGAAAAATGCTCAACATCTTTAATCACCAGGGAAATGCAATCAAAACCAAAAGGAGATATCACCTAACACCAGTGAGAATGACTCATATCAAAAAGTCCCACCGGCTAAGGCGCCAGCCACATACACCTAAGGTGGCGGGTTCGAACCCCCAGCCCGGACCCACCAAACAACAATGAAGGCTGCAACCAAAAAATAGCCAGGCGTTGTGGCGGGCGCCTGTGGTCCCAGCTACTTGGGAGGCGGAGGCAGGAGACTCGCTTGAGCCCAGGAGTTGGAGGTTGCTGTGAGCTGTAATGCCACGGCACTCTACCCAGGGGGTCAGCTTGAGGCTCTGTCTCAAAAAAAAAAAAAGTCATATTTTAAAGAACTTGAAAAAATAGTTTTTCTTTTCATATGGAATTAAAAGAAAAACCCTGAAGAGCCAACCCAGTTCTAAGAAATAAAAACGAATCTGGAGGCCTCATGTTACTAGACTTCAGGTTATACTATAAGTCTATAGTGAGCAAAACAGCATGGTATTGGCATAAAAATAGAGGCATAGATTAATCGAACAGAATAGAAAACCTAGAGACAAAACCAGTCTCATATTATCATCTGATCTTCAATAAACCGAGCAAAAATGCACACACACATACTGGGGAAAAGAATTCTATTTAATAAATAGTGTTGGGAGAACTGGTTAGCCACATATAAGAGGCTGAAACTAGACCCGCATCTCTCACTATTTACAAAAAATTAACTCATGCTAGATAAAAGATTTAAAACTTATAACAACATCGACTTGAGGAAAGATTTTATTAAGAAGACCCCATTGACAGTGGCAGCATCAACAAAAATCAGTAAAGGGGCCAAGTGCCGTGGCTCATGCCTATAATCCCAGCACTCTGGGAGGCCAAGGTGGGCAGATCGCCTGAGCTCACCAGTTCGAGAACTGCCTGAGCTAGAGCGAGACCTCACCTCTAAAAATAGCTGGGCGTTGTGGCAGGTACCTGTAGTCCCAGCTACTTGAGAGGCTGAGGCAAGAGAATTGCTTGAACCCAGAAGTCTGAGGTTGCTGTGAGCTGTGAGGCCATGGCACACTACCGAGAGCAACAAACTGAAACTCTGTGTCAATAAATAAATAAATACATACATACATAGGCTCAGCACCTGTGGCTCATGCAGCTAAGGCGCCAGCCACATACACCTGAGCTAGCAGGTTCGAATCCAGCCCGGGTCTGTCAAATAACAATGACAGCTGCAACCAAAAAATAGCCGGGCATTGTGGCGGGTGCCTGTAGTCCCAGCTACTTGGGAGGTGGTGGCAGGAGAATCAATTGAGCCCAGGAGTTGGGGGTTGTGAGCTGTGATGCCACAGCACTCTACCCAGGTGACAGCTTGAGGCTCTGTCTCAAAAAGGAAAAATAAATGAATAAATAAATAAATAAAGGGAAACTGATCAAGCTTAGAAGCTGGTGCTTCTGCACAACTAAGGACATGGTCAGCGAAGCTAATAGACAACCTTCAGAGTGGGAGAAGAGAAGCATGTTGAGATTTGCAATTGGTTAAAGAATGAAGCTTTGTCTAAAGCCTTAAGTTAAGGAAGTCTATTAATCAGCAACAAGCCACCCCACTCACACTAGGCAAGTACGAGACTCAAGTGCTCTGTTAGGCGAAGGGATGACCTGCAGGTGGGGTTTAACCTTTGTCTTACATGGCCTCAAGCTTGTTAATGATTTTGTGTCACAGAAGGTAACTCCAGAAGAGACTGGCATGTTGGACTTCTCATGGCTGGCTCTCAGCTTGAAGGTCTTTTGGTAGGGGGGGTTCCCTTGGCCAAGACAAGGTCCATTCCATTGGCTAGAGTGGGGCTTAAGCTTTTGTTTTAATTTTAGTGAAAGTGACAATTAGTGGCTCCGGGAAGGTCACACAGTCTCCTAGGGCTTAACAGAGGCCTCCTATTCTTGAGGGTGAACAGGAGGGCAGGCACAATGAGTGTACTGGACATCTGGTCCCCTGTTGGGGAGTGTCCCATGAAGAAGGGAGTAGGCCCCTGTTTTGCAGATGAAGAAATTCAGGTTCAGAGGGATGGGGTCACTTGTACAAGGTCAGAGGCTGGAATGGGGCAGAGCCAGGGGACAGGAGTCTGCACAACTTAACAATTCTCCCTCATCTCGTCCCACCACCTCCGCGCCCCATTTCTAAGTGGTTTCTCTGGTAGTTACCACAAAGTCACAGGTGCATTGATTTGTTGTAAAACAACCTAACGGAGCCCGTGGTGTCAGGGGCTCACGTGCCAAGGCAGGAGCACAGAGGAAATGCAAATGATCCTGGTAAGTGTCATCATTTCGCAGGACCGATTCTGTCATCACATGACGGGAATCCTAGCCCAGGCTTGAGAAGAGTGGGTTTTCCACTCAGGCAGTGCACAGCTCCATGATCTCAAGTCCAGAGTCTTCTAACCTCCTTCCTGGTCTCTCAGAGGGAGACACTTGCCTCCCAGGATTGCTCTGAGGTCATCCCTGTTGTCTAATAGGGTGCCTGTAAAATGTATAAATGGCTTCAGGCCATAAAGGGAGAGCTGGGTTACCATCATTAACAGCATCGGGGCACTTCTTCCTAAGGTAGATATAATCTGTGATACACCTGAGGACGAAAGATAGCAAGATGGAAGATAAATAGAGTATATTTGAAGGTTGATTCACAGCTCGGGGCAAGGATTAAAGAAATAAAAATGCTGAGGGGCAGTGGGGTTCACCGTCTTTAGCGAGGCCTCTGACGCCGTCCTCACCATCACAGAGCCAACACGAATTGTGGACGAAAATATAATCAAGTATTAATCAGGCTGCACTTTGGCCCAGCTCCTTGTCACTGTTGGGGGCCTCAGTCCTTTTTCCTCCTTCCCCTACTCCTTTCCTAGAACAAAAGGCCTACCTAGCCCTCTCCAGGAGCTCCCAGAACCTCAGCAAGAACCAGAACCCACCAGAACCTTCCAGCCAGCTATGGACTCTTCCTCTCCCTGCACCCAGTATTAAAAGAGGCCTCCAACTACCCTTGGCACAGATGCCATCTTTGCCCAGGCAGGTCTCTGTCCCCTTTCATTAAATTTGGCCTAAACCTCTTCCAGTACCATCTCTGGGTGTACCACTGAACCCTTTTCCGTCACCAGAAGTTGCATTCTCACTGTCCCCATAGACGGGACATCTGACATTAGGGTCAGAGGCTTCTGTTCAAGAATTAACTTGCATGCTGCTGTTCTAATAGATGGGATCTCTGGCGTTAGGGTGGATTTTGTTTACTCTTTTTTTTTCTTTTTTTGAGGGTGGCTTTTGTTTAAGATTTGCTTAAGATATCTTCAGATCCTAAATTCCAGTGCTTGTGTCCTACTAGAATGTTCCTTTCACAAGGCAGGGTCTTTCTGAGTGTTATTGTCTCAGGCATTCCAAATACCAGAAGCAGTGCTCATGTTCAATAAGCATTTGTAGGAATGAATTTGTACTTCCTTCCAAGTAGCTGGGACTACAGGTGCCCAACATGGTGCTGGCTTAGTTTTTCTATTTGGGTCTTGCTCTTGCTCAGGCTTGTCTGGAACTCCTAAGCTTGAGCCTTGGTTTCCAGGAATGCTAGGGGTAGAGGTGGGAGCCACTGAGACCCACCAGAGTGGTCTTAAATATTATTCCTAGATTCTTGATTTTTTTGGTGCTATAATAAAGAATGTCCTTTTGTTTTATCTGTTGGAAAATTTTATTTTTCCAACACTGTTGCTAATACATAGAAATAAAATTGAATCTTGCTTATGGATTTTGAATCTAATAATTTTGCTGAACTCCTTATGAATTATCAAAATTTCTCTGTGGAGTCTTTAGGCTCTTACACAGACAACTATACTATCTGTGAATAAAGATGGTTTTGTTTCCTTCTGTACAAACTTTACCCCACTGTGTGGCCTGCCACAGCCAGGCTGACGCTGCATAGCTGTGGCACTAAGGGGTACCTTTGTCTCCGTGCCAAGCGCAGACAGGAAGCTGTCAGTGTGTTCCAATTAACTGTGATCACCGCTCTGCAGTGTTTGGTATTTGATGCTTATCAAATTACCAGTGTGCCCTTTCTGCCTAGACAGCTAAGGGGGGGTAGGGACAGAGTTTCATTTTATTGCCCTTGGTAGAATGCTATGACGTCACACAGCCCACAACAACCTATAACTCCTGGGCCCAGGCCATTCTCCTGCCTCAGCCTCCTGAGCAGCTGGGACCACAGGTGCCCGCCACAGCACTCAGACATTTTTTGGTTGCAGTTTGGCCCGGGCCGGGCTTGAACCCTCCACCCTCAGTATATGGGGCCAGCGCCCCACCCACTGAGCTAAAGGTGCTGCCCCAGCTAAGGTTATTTTTAAGAACAGAAATTCAGGCTCAGCGCCTATAGCTCAACCGGCTAAGGCGCCAGCCACGTACACCTAAGGTGGCGGGTTCGAATCCCCAGCCCAGGCCCACCAAACAACAATAACGGCTGCAACCAAAAAATAGCCGGGCGTTGTGGCGGGCACCTGTGGTCCCAGCTACTTGGGAGGCGGAGGCAGGAGACTCACTAGAGCCCAGGAGTTGGAGGTTACTGTGAGCTGTGATGCCATGGCACTCTACCCAGGGGAATAGCTTGAGGCTCTGTCTCAAAAAAAAAAAAAAGAACAGAAATTCAGTATTTTTTTTTTTTTGAGACAGAGTCTCACTTTGTGCCCTGAGTAGAGTGCTGTAGTATCACAGCTCAGAGCAACCTCAAATTCTTGGGCTCAAGTGATCCTCTTGCTTCAGCCGCTCAAGTAGCTGGTACTACAGGCACCCGCCACAACACCCTGCTACTTTTTATATTTTTAGTAGAGATGTGGGGTGGGGGGTTCTCCCTCTTGCTCAGGCTGGTCTCCAACTCCTGAGCTCAAGCAGTCCATCTGCCTCTGCCTCCCAGAGTGCTGGGATTACAGGTGTGAACCACTGTGCCTGGCAGAAATTCAGTTGTATCAAACACTTTTCTGCATCTATTGACAGCATCACATGGGTTTTGTGTGATGTATTTTTTTGTGTGTGTGTATTTTTTTTTTTTTTGAGACAGAGTCTCATTATGTCACCCTCGGTAGAGAGCTGTGGCGTCACAGCTCACAGTAACCTCTAACTCTTGGGTTTAAGCGATTCTTTTGCCTCAGCCTCCCAAGTAGCTGGGACTATAGGCATTCGTTACAACACCCGGCTATTTTTGTTGTTGTTGTTGCAGTTGTCATTGTTGTTTAGCAGGCCCTGGCCGGGTTCGAACCCACTAGCCTCTGGCGCTGTAAACACTGGGCTCTGGGTGCCAAGCCAGCATCACATGGTTTGTACCCTAACCTGGGTAATGTGGGAATCTCATTAGGCGTCTGAGGGTGCCTGTGGTTTCTGGTAGAGGAACAGGAAGGGCAAGAGACAGAGGAAGAAACATCCCAGGGTCCAGCTCCACCAGCCTCCTCAGGACACCTTCCTTGGGCCGTGGGGGTTCTTTAGATTCTACATTTGCCTGCTTGATATCCACTAATTAGGGGGTCAAACCGACAGCCAGTTGTGTACACTCCTGAGTCTGAGACCATCCTCCAAAGCACTTCCTTTCTCTAACCCTCCTGCAACAAGCCAGTATTTCTCCTGCCCTAAATCAGCCCAGGCCACGGACCAGACAGCTAGGGACAGCTCCGTGCTGACTGTAAGTATTCAAAAGAGCCAACCCTAAACTGTTTCCCACCCTGGCTTGCCTTTCCATGGAAACCCCTGTCTGGCCTGGGCCTCCCCTGCTCCCTCTTGCCTCCCTGTGGCCCTGGGGCGTGTCAGGGCCCTCACTTGGGGAGCCATGGGTGACCTCAAACCTCCCTTTCAATGGTGCTGACTTTTTTCAGTCACCTTTGTAGGCTGAGCCTGGGCACAAATTGTCCCTTTGGCATCAGGACCTGCAGGCCTGTGGGTGGGGGATGGGAGATGAGGAGCCAGGCACACAGGGCTGGGTGCTGATGGGACACTGGCAGCCCCCAGACATGGTTGTCATCAGAGTAAGTGATCTTATGCTGGCCATGAGTAGTGCACACCTATTCGTGTGCACCAGGCCCTGATTTCTCTTTTAAATGAAAATCTTTCAGATAGAATTGATCAGAACACATATTACCAGGTGTGCGGAAACATTTACCAGTATTGCAAGCTGTGTACATTGCGTGTGAAGCCAGTGTGGTATGAGTTCCAGCTCTAAATAAGAAGCAACAAATTTCATTTTCTTTTTTTCTCTTTTTTTTTTTTTGCAGTTTTTGGCCAGGGCTGGGTTTGAACCTGCCTCCACCACCTTTGGCATATGGGGCCAGTGCCCTACTCCTTTGAGCCACAGGCGCTGCCCCCTTTTTTTTTTTTTAGAGACAGAGTCTTACTCTGTTGCCCTTAGTAGAGTGCTGTGGCGTCACAGCTCAAAGCAACCTTCAGCTCTTGGGCTTAGGCGATTCTCTTGCTTCAGCCTCCTGAGTAGCTGTGACTACAGGCGCCTGCCACAACACCCGGCTATTTTTAGGTTGCAGTTTGGCCGGGGCTGGGTTGGAACTCACCACCCTTGGTCTATGGGACTGGCGCTCTACTCACTGAGCCACAGGCGCCACTCAAGAAGCTGCAAATTTCAATTAGCCATGCTGGATGCTGGAGGAGGGAGTATTTGTGTGCCTTCTATAGAAGATGATATAGAGTTGTCATGCAACGACATGACTACATGACTGAACAGTTTGAACCCCCCCAAAATTCAAGCGAAAGTGTTTTGGAGGCAGATCAGGATGCTAATAAAATATTGTGTTGCTTTTCTGGATCTTGTATGTTTGTGCTATCTGTCAGCCTTTAAAAACTTTTGTCTTGGGTAGCACCTGTGGCTCAAGGAATAGGGCGCTGGCCCTATATGCTGAGGGTGGTGGGTTCAAACCCAGCCCTGGCAAAAAAACAAAACAAAAAACTTTTGTTTTAATATTTTTTAATTCTAAATACATACTTGCTGTCACACCTAATTTTGTTTTTGTAAGTTTGTATTCTTTTAATTAATTAATTTTTTAGAGACAGAGTCTCACTTTATCACCCTGGGTAGAGTGCTGTGGCAGCGTCACACAGCTCACAGCAACCTCCAACTCCAGGGCTGGGTTTGAACCCACCACCCTCAGTATATGGGGTCGGCGCCCTACTCACTGAGACACAGGCGCCGCCCATGTATTCTTTTCTTTAAAGGGAGGCCCCACAAAACCTGCGTCTCACCCTGCCTCCCCTTCTCAGGCCCTCCTGGCCCCAGGGATGTGAGTAGCCAGTGGCTGGCCTTGGCAGCAAAGGGGCTGTGGAGGGGAGGGAGGGCTGGGAGACCTGGGGAGTGATTCTGTGAGCTCAGGAGGTCTCAGGATGGCCTCTCTTCGAGCTCTCTTGGGATGAGGACTTGGGTGATGACTGGTTGAGCTCCTAGCAGTGGCCACCTTCACAGGAGGTGGCCCCCAGAGTCACCCATGGCAGCGCTCACTCAGCACCAGACAAGCAGCCGGCCCTGGATCCCCACCTGCCACCATGAAGTGAATGGCCCACACTCACACCCAGGGGTCCGTTACTTCATTCACTCATACAGGGAACTTTGCTGAGTCCCCACCAAGGTCAGGGCTTGGAAAGTCCTTGGCAACAGAGCTGGGCCCCCGGCACACCAGGGGGGACTCCACACCTTGGGATTTGAGACTCACCTGGATATTTGGAGCTGGAAACTCTGTGGTGGAGGCCATCATGTGCATCCCCTGTCCCACCCACTAGATGTTGGCAGCACTAGTTGTGACAACCAGTTTGTATCCAGATATTCCCAAACCTCCTCTGGGTGAGACCTGATGTTCAGGAGACTAGAATGTCCTTGTCACCATCTCCCACAAGTCCCTGTCTGCAACCTACTCTGAAACTCGCCCTCAGTTAAGATGGGTGGATGGACAGGTGCAGTGGTAGACAAGTGGACAGAGATGGGATGAAGCAAGTTTAAACTAGCATCCACAGTCTGGGTGGAGGGCATGTGGGTATTCATACAGTGATTCTTTCTGTACTTCTATATCCTTCAAAATTTTAAGCATAAAATGTTGAAATAGCTAGATGTTTAAGCAGACATTCCAGGAGGGTCTGAATGGCCAAGCGACAAGACGTCTATTAGGACAGGGCTCTCCTCCCCATTACTGCTGTGGTGCCCACAGGACACGCTGTAGGTGCTGGCATGAGCAGAAGGCAGGTCCTAGGAGTAGAAGTGGCAGGAGGAAGACCTCCAGCCTGGTTCCCCTGCTCTGGGTCTGCTTCCACTTTGGCATCAGGAAAGGATGGGATTCGGGAGAAATCCAAGTTCAGGGTCTTCTGCTGGGTGTGGCCAGCCTGTTTCCTGGAGGGAGGAGAGGCAGGCTCCACTGCCTCCCCCAACCCTGTCAGGGTCTCCTTAGGGAGGGGCTATGTTCTCTCCGATACCTGCTGCTCCAGCCTGTGCTGTCGGGCTGCTCAGGTCAGGTCTGGCCCTCCAATTCTCTCTCTCTGGATGTGTTCTTTGTCCCGTGAGGACCCCACCCATCTGGACACCCATGGGAGGTGTGAGGGGAGCACACAGACTTTGGAGGGAGGCTGTGTGGCAGCTGCTCTGGGCATGCTGACATCACTGAAGCTGTGGTGTGGGTTCTGGGCTGCTTATTGTGGGTTCACCTTGGACAAGCACAACATTCTCCTCGGCCTCTGGGGAACAGAACTTAGACTTCTAGTTGGGCACAAGTCCCGCCAGAGTAACAGACTGCATCTCCAGCTTCCCTCTGGAACAGCTGAGTGGAGCCAAAAGTGTTTTTGGCTAATGAGTGAAAAGGAGGGATTTTGCAGCAGGTTTCCAGGAAAACTGCTTAAAAGAGCCAAATTGGCCCAGGAGGACCCTGTGGTGCCCTTGCACTTTTCCCACTTTCACCCTGGTCCTGTTTAGAGGGGACACCTGAGAAGCGTGAAGTCTAGGAGAACAGGACAAGGAAACCATAAGGATACCAGAGGACCACGGGGTCCTCTCCATGGTAACTCAGCTCTTGGGAATTTGTAAACGTGAAATCCTGTAGTTCTGTAGGGGTTGGAATAGTATCTCCCGCTTGATTCAAACTGGCCAATGAGAAGGGTACCTGTGGGTTGGAACTTTCTATGCTGCAAGCTCCCGCTGGCAAATAAAGTCCTCCCTCTTATAAACATGGTGTTTGGGTGCTCTTTCTCTCTGTTGGGCCTTACCTTCCTGCAACACTGTGGTCTGGAGGGCTAGAGCCCCAGCAGCCCCCTTGGGCCCAGAGGGGCTTTGAGGCTGGAGACTGCGGTACGTACCTGTGTGCACATGTATGTAAGAGCACCTGAACAGCATTTATAAGAGGAAGAGCTTTATTTGCCAGCGGGAGTTTACAGTATAGAAGAATTCCAAATGGCTGTGCTCCCCCACTGGCCTGGTCTTCCCCTTTTTATTGACAGTCAAAAAGTTCCAGCCCTCAGCGGTATGTACGTACATATGCACACATGTACATACGTACTGATGAGGATGAGGAGCTGGGCAGCAGCTGTCTGGGCCCTGAGGACGTGGTGGAGCTGCCACACCTCCCTGGATTGGTCACCTTCAGATTTATTACTTAGGAAGGAAAGGAGCGACTGTCTTGCCTGTCTCTTCTGTTGGGACTGCTCTGCTGTGTGCCGTCAAACCAGGCCACACTGGGATTGGGGTTGGTGATACTCATCACAACCCTGCCAGGGATTCGGCAACTACTCTTCAACAGGGGAAAATGGAGGCACAGAGAGGGTAAGGTACTTGCTCAAATCACACAGCTGGAAAGGGGGAGTGAGACCCAGAGCTGTCTGGCAAACATATCTCACGTCACCTGGCTGGGGGCCACCTGGCACTTCCCTGAGTCACTGTGGCCAAGCTGTGACAGCCACTCCAAGCCACCAAAGGCAGCTGGAGGGGTGGCAGTACATGGGAGACACAGCATTGCCCTGGAGCCAGGCTGGTGAGTATGGGAGGACCTTCCCTCACCTCACTGTTTGGACTGATTGAGAATTAAGATACAGGCAACAGATAGGTAAGAACAAAATAGTTTTACTACTGGTAAGGGTGGACTTAGGAATGTGCCCAGCCATAGTCTGGCCCACCCTTGCACCCCAGGCCGTTCCAGGTTCAGAGAATGGCAGATGTGTCTTGCTGCCCAGGGCAGAGCTGCCTGAGGGAGGAGAGGTGGGGAGGCAGCTCCCTGCTCCCACCCATACCCCAGCTGTTCCCTTAGGGGCCCTGCCCTTGCTGTGCAGGCAAAGGTGATGCCATGTCCTCTAACATGGGCCCACCTAGCTCCCCAGATAGGCTTGGACAAGCCTGTTGGGTAGCCAGGGGTCTCTGCACAGCCTCAGAGGCTCTGGGGATTGTTTGGGGCTAGAGGACTTGGCTTTTTTTTTTTTTTTTTTGAGACAGAGCCTCAAGCTATCCCCCTGGGTAGAGTGCCGTGGCTTCACGGCTCACAGCAACCTCCAACTCCTGGGCTCAAGAGAGTCTCCTGCCTCCGTCTCCCAAGTAGCTGGGACCACAGGTGGCCGCCACAACGCCTGACTATTTTTTGGTTGCAGCCGTCATTGTTGTTTGGCGGGTCCGGGCTGGATTCGAACCCACCACCTTAGGTGTATGTGGCTGGCGCCTTAGCTACTTGAGCCACAGGCACCGAACCGAGAACTTGGCTTTGAGAAGTGGCCCCTCCCCATGTTCCCAAGTTCCACTCATCCAGCCTGGCTACACAAAGCCGCCTGCTCAGCTAGGCAGGTGATGGTGAGTGGCCAGAGCCCACCTCCCTAGGGCTATTGGAAAGGGAGTGTGGGCAGGCTCAGAACCCTTCCCCAAACTCATAGTCAGAGGGGCTGAGTGAAGGCAAGAGGCTGGGGGACCCCGGGGCTGGCAGCAGAGGGGCTTCTGCACCGGTTTGGTCTGTCTGCACTCCCTGGCAGCCACCCTGAGGCCTGCCTAGGACCCTCGCAACTGCTAGAAAGTGGGCAGAGACACTGACAGCTCAGGCCCTTACTCGGCCTCTCTCTAGCAACTGACCCTTTGTTTGCTGGGCTCCAGCTCCCCTCCCCTGAAGTCATTGATGCCTACCCCTCTCCTGCGATGCTTATCTCCCCTCCTTGCTTGTCTAGCTCCCTTCACTCTTCAGGTGTCCGTGGTAAGGTCACCTCCTCCCCGGTGTCCTCAGCCCCTGACAAAGCAACAGCCGTCTCTCCAATTCCCCATGAGAAGATCCCAGAAGCCCGGGGAGTGTCAGAATCACAGGACCTCAGAGCTGGGTGAGAACCTGTGGGCCTTGGGGATCTGGCCTCTGCTTGGCGGCTGTGTGCCTTGCACATTCCTGGGACAGGTACTCACCAGTTTACGTGGCAGTGGCTTCCCCAGGGCCCTCCCTGAGCTCTAAGGCCCCCCAAATCATCTGCTGTCCTGATACTGGCATTATCAAGCTCCCTTCTCCATCTCTGCCACAATGACCTTGTCATCGTGGGTGGGGTATAAATGGGTGGACTCTGGTGGCCAGGTCCTGCTGGGGAGGAGTGAGATCTGGGCTAGTGCTGGGAGGCCTGGGTGAGGGGTGGAACCGGTGGGCACGTGGCCAGCCCTGGTCAGTGTTGGTCTGCTGGGCCGAGCCAGGAGTCCTGCTAGACACTGGTTGCACGACGTGTGTGCACTTGGATGGACGGGGGTGGGTCTGGGGCAGATGACAAGACACAAACAAATGTCACATTACAGCTGTAATTTCTGCGTTTTTAATTTTTTAAACTGCTTGGCAGAGAAAGGAAACTAGCACTTCATGAAATCAGATCTCAGCCCCAAGTGCATGGGCCTCCTGGGGGACAGCACCCTCAACAGAGCTCAGTAGTCCCAGTCTCACTAGTGAGGTAACCGTTTCCAGCTTCCTAATATTATGGTTCACATTTTAGAAATGCTGCCGTGGGCTAAATAACCTGCTGAAGGCTGTTAAGTCCTCTGTCTGGAGGAAAAAGCACCTGAACTTGGAGGCTGAATATTCTTCTTGTGCCCCTCTTGAGTGTGGGGAGGGAATGACACCATCTGATGAGGGCGAAAAGTGGGACGTTTAGGGTGAAGGCCCAGTGGCTCACCTCACCCCGGGGTGACAACCTGAGTTCCACATTGTTCCTGGTACTGGTAACAGAGATCACAGAAGCAGGCACAGCCCAGAAGCCAAGAGCTGAGCCCTCTGTGGTGACATTGTGAAATTCCTAACAACACTGATTAGTAAATTAAATCTGCAAAAGCAGTAAATGTCTGAATGACCTTTACTTCTTGATTCAATACAGCAAAGGTAATTGCTTTATGAGGAAAACAGATGAAATACCATGCATTTTATGACTTAAAGTGACTGCAGATCTGGGTCAGAGTTTAGACCAAGACCTCAGGAAGGAAACCCCAAAGACAATGTAACTGTGTAATTACAGAGGGACTTTCTTTTGGAGTGAATGGCTTAGAAAGCAAACAAACAAACCCAAAGCTGTAATAACCACCAAGAACAGAATCTGCCTTAGGATTACAAAACAAACAAACAAATTTCAGTGACAGTGAGGTAGCTAAGGGTCACCTGTATCTATATAGATCTCTTTTTTTTTTTTGAGACAGAGCCTCAAGCTGTCACCCTGGGTAGAGTACTGTGGTGTCTTAGCTCATAGCAACTTCCAACTCCTGGGCTCAAGTGATTCTCCTGCCTCCGCCTCCCTAGTAGCTGGAACTACAGGCTCCTACCACAACGCCTAGCTATTTTTGGTTGTAGTTGTTATTGTTTGGCAGGCCCGGGCTGGATTTGAACCTGCCAACTCTAGTGTATGCAACTGGTGCCTTAGCTGCTTGAGCTACAGTCACCACCTATATCTCTTTTCCAAAACATTTTTCCTAGGACAACTGGCTTGCATAACATTTAAATACAGTTTCAAAAAAATAGATTGTTAGATTTATCTGAAGTCTGGATTTTATGGCTGCATTTTCACATAAACCAGTAGGGTTTCCAGTGATGCTCATGAAAGCTGATGGCTGTTACCACACATTGCTAGAAATAAAATAAAATTATATCAACCCCACAATCAAACACACTTACAGTAATAACTTAAGGAAATACGAGTGAGCATTGTATTTCAATTGTCTTTGAGCATCTTTCAGAAGCTTTCCTAATACTCCACTTACCCTGCATCCTGAGTCTCTGATGGTGGATGACGTCTGCCTTCACCTCTCCTCACACTCCCCCCTAGGATCAGCTCTTCCATGGTCACTATGGAGCACACCTCAGTTGGAGGTTCCCACCCGAGTGTTCCTGATGCTGAGCCTCTCAATTGTGAGTCCTCTGGTGGTTGGTCAGAGAGGAGCTCTGGCTGAAGGCTTTCCCACACGCCCTGCACTTGTAAGGCTTTTCTCCTGTGTGGACCCTCATGTGGGTCACAAGGGACGAGCTCTGTCGGAAGGCTTTCCCACAGACCTTACAGTTATAGGGTTTCTCTCCAGTGTGAATTCTCTGGTGCTGAATCAGTGCTGAGCTTTGGTTGAAGGCTTTTTCACAATCATTACATTTATAAGGTTTCTCTCCAGTGTGAATTTTTCGATGAGTATTAACTCCTGAGTGGGAACTGAAGGCTTTTCCACATTCCTTACAATGATAAGGTTTCTCTCCAGTGTGGATCCTGTGATGTATATTAAGCCGTGAAACCCAGGAGAAGGCTTTTCCACATTCATTGCACTTGTAGGGTTTCTCTCCGGTGTGAATCCGCTGATGCTGGAGAAGAGCTGAGCTTTGGCTAAAGGCTTTACCGCACTCTTTACAAGCATACGGCTTCTCACCGGTGTGAATTCTCTGATGGATGATGAGGGCTGAATGGTAACTGAAAACTTTCCCACACTCATTACAGTGAAAAGGCTTCTCTCCAGTGTGAATTCGGTGGTGTCTGCTCAGCCGTGAGATGGAAGTGAAGGCCTTTCCACACTGACCACACTCGTATGGCTTCTCCCCAGTATGAATCCGATGGTGCTGGATGAGGGAGGAGCACTGGCCGAAGGCCCGCCCACACTCGCTGCACTTGTACGGCTTCTCTCCAGTGTGGATTCGCTGGTGGTTGTTAAGGGATGAGCTACCTTTAAATGTTTTTCCACATTCTTTGCACTTATAGGGTCTCTCTCCAGTGTGCATTCTCTGGTGTCCAATGAGAGACGTGGTGAAACTGAAGGCTTTCCCACACTCATGACATATGTAGGGCTTCTCTCCAGTGTGGACGCGTAGGTGCTGGGTGAGGGAGGAGCTTTGGCTGAACGCTTTCCTACATTCCCTGCATTTATAGAGCTTCTCTCCTGTATGGATCCTCTGATGCTTACTCAGGGAAGAGCTGTGAAGAAAGATCTTTCCACAGACACTACACTTGTAGCATTTACGCACAGTGTTGACCCCCAGTTGTTTAAAGAGAATTGAGTACTGCTGGGAACGGGGTTTCCTTCCTCTAGAAACAATTCTGGGCTTTCTAATAAGGGATGGTTTTAGACCAAGATTTTTCCCAAGTTCAATACCTTTAAAGCTCCTCTCCTTGATGTAGACCTTCTTGATAGTAACTAATACTTTCCTGAAGAGTTTCTTTTTGCCTTGTTGCTTCTCTGACTTGTGCTCATTTATGTAGGTTTTTCCTAACTTGAAATCAAAAGCACCATCAACTATGAGTTTTTTCATGACTTCCTGATTTTCTTCAGAGACTGTGGTTTCAAACAAGCTCCCCCATCCTACAATAAACAAAGTGTATAAGCCTCTCCTGGGCCAGAAATAAAGAAAAGTGACATCAAAATATAGAAGATGGCTAATAAATGCAGGCATAAAATCTTAGGAAAGAACAGAAAAAGAAGAGGAGGAGGAACGAGGGGAAGCAGGATGGTGACTGTGTCTGGGGAGGAGGCCTGAGAAAACCAGTGTGCTGGGCTGAGCACCCAGAGGAAAGTTCTTCCAGCAGCAGAAGCCAGGCCTGACCTAGTAACAACGTGTAGGTCATGGGGCAGGAACAGTTCTGAGCATGGTTGTGTCAGGCTCAGCTTGACCTGCCAGGTTGCCACCAGCACACTGGGGAAAGCTGCAGAGAGGCTAAACATGGGACACACAAGAACCACTGGCCCTGCAGAGCTCTGGGAAACACAGGGTCTGGCACCCATCAGAGTGCAGTGATGGACAACACTCCCCTACTCAGGCCATGTATAATCGGTGCCCACAAGTCTTGTGCAAAGGTCAAGACTCTGGGGCTCCTGGGGAACAAGACAGAAAAGGGCCGAGGATTACATCCTGCCATGGGCTGTTGACAATGGCCAAGTACTGTTGCAGAAGTACCGGGAATGATTAGAATGAAAATAAGAAAACATAGAAATAAGAGCAAATAAGCTGCATTTTAGACTGTGCCATGAGAAGTTGAAATTAGAGACGAGGTCTAAGTAACAAGAGCTAGTCAGGCAAAAATGTCTGTATAAAGATGACTCAAGTCAGAAAGAACGACTGAGCCAGTCGCAGTGGCTCACACCTGTAATCCCAGCACTCTGGGAGGGTGAGGCAGGTGGATTGCTTGAGCTTGTGAGTTTGAGACTAGCCTTACAAAAGCTCTTTTGAGTCATTCAGCTTCCTTTATGCCAATAATTCCTCATGTTATACATTCTTTGACAGTATTTTTTAGCTTTGCACACTTAGAAAATTATTTTCCTGAGGAATTCCTGAACTGTTAATAAAGACGGCCATCCTCTGGAAGGACTGTCCACTCAACTCCTCACTACAGATAGTGCCTGTCGCTCAGGACAGCAGCATGACACTGGGTGTTACTTCTCTATCCTTGGTAACTTAATAAGAAGAGAATGGTATCTCACAGCTTTCAACTTCACTGATATTAATTCAGCTGAACAGTGTTTCAAAAAATCCTCTGTGGATTTTGAATTCATATTCTTTCCTTGCCTTTTCAATCACAATACTCAAGGCTTTATACTGCAGTGATTAACTCTTCCAGGGGTGTCCACCCCCTTTTCTTCTCTGCTGCACACTGGAAGAAGAGTTGTCTTGGGCCACAAATTAAATACACAGACAGAGGCTTGGTACCCGTAGCACAGTGGTTATAGCGCCAGCCACATACACTGAGGGTGGCAGGTTGGAACCCGGCACAGACCAGCTGAACAATGATAACTACAACAACAACAATAAAAGCTGGGTGTTGTGCCTATAGTCCCAGCTACTTGGGGGTCTGAGAAAAGAGAATCACTTAAGCCCAAGAGTTTGAGGTTGCTATGAGTTGTGATGCCATGGCACTCTTCCAAGGGTGACATGGTGAGACTGTCTCAAAAAAAAAAAAAATAGACAGACAGTAATGAAAGCTGATGAGCAAAGAAAAGGCCCGTGCATGCTCTTTGCCGTATCTGGCACCACACATAAGCAAAACAGTCCTCAAGTAATCTGCATGTGGCCCACGGGATGCAGGTTGAATACCCCTGCGAGGCCTTTTTTTCTTTTTGTTATACCTTTGTATTTCCATAACCATGTTAGCAATAGTAATAATAAGAAACTTAGAAACTAAATTTCCTACAGAAAGACTGTCTAATGAAGCAGGGCTTAACATTAAAGCCCTTTCAGTGAGATGCTATTCAGCCTCTATTTAGTGAAGGCTGAATAACTGAGGGACATTGACAAGTAAAAACAGGCTCTGTCTGGAACATGTACAGTGGAATCGATCCTCTGTGTCTTTCTGTGCCTGTCCCTGATTCACAAACACACTCATACAAATATTCACTTGGTCTGAACATGTCAACAGCACACTAACAACAGTAGTGACCATGGTCTGGTGAAATTTTAACGGACTGTCCTTTTTTTGCTCTACCTTCTCTTTATTTACACAATAGCATGTATAACTTGTACCAATTAAAAATAATTAACTTGTAAAATGCTTGCAAAAGAACAATCTGGTATTAATGGTTTCTTTGCCAACCAAAAAACTCAAGAGTCAAATTTGAAACTTATATATAGCTACCATTCTAGGCTACAACAGATATATTTATTTTCTAGGTTTCCAATTAAATTTCTATTCTATCACTATTCTTCCAGGCACCTGCCTCAAATTGTTGGTAGCAAGCAGCAGGATATATTTAAGTATGCAGTAAAAACAAAAGATCCCTGAATTGAAGAATGATTGAGTCTTCAAAGCTAAGGGCCCAGTGAATGTCAAACAAGGAAGCTTCATGCAAAAACAATCCTTGATACAATGCAGAAAATTTTCTAAATTCCAAAGATAAAGAGGATAACCTATAAGATCCCAGATTATAGCAAGTCAGAGAAGAAAAACCAGGTCACCTTGCAGGAAACAGACTCAGACCAACAGTGCTCAGTGTTCAAAGGCAGGGGGCAAAGTTTGCACAACCAACACCAGAAATCTGATCCAGAAGAACTGATTTCAGACACACAGAAATATTGTACACACGAATCTTTTTGGAAAAATGTACTCAAGAAAACATTCTAGTCAAACCAAGGGTGAGGATCTGACGGTGGAGTTCCTGAATGGAAGCACTGACTTGAGCTGACAAAGAGCGGCCAGTGTCCTGCCAAAGAGGATGCCAGACCCAGACGGTGACAAAGCTCAAGGGAGCCCCCTGTGGAGCCAGGAGGAAAGACAACACTCCTAGTGGAACAGAACCTAGGAGCCTAGGGTGCAGCAGCCCACAAGGGCTTTCAGAGACTCAGGGAAAGGCCCTGGGAGTCAGGACCTGGAACATATTTTGAAAATTTTCTTCCTTTTCTTTCTTTTTTTTTTTTTGAGACAGAGCCTCAAGCTGTCGCCCTGGGTAGAGTGCCGTGGCATCACAGCTCACGGCAATCTCCAACTCCTGGGCTCAATCGAGTCTCCTGCCTCAGCCTCCCAAGTAGCTGGGACCTCAGGCCCGCCACGCCTGGCTATTTTTTGGTTGCAGCTATCATTGTTGTTTGGCAGGCCAGGCTGGATTTGAACCCACCAGCTCAGGGGTATGTGGTTGGTGTCTTAGCTGCTTGAGCCACAGGCGCCGAGCCTATTTTGAAAATTTTCACAGAGAAGGGTTAGAAGAATGGCATGGTGAAAATATGCGAGGCTTCTGCTTAAATTCTACAACTGTTACCATTTGCTGTACCCTGGACTGCTGTGTCCAGTTCCCTGTCTCATGGGTACATAGACAGACACATTCGTCTGGGTTTTTGCTGATATTGTTTTCACTGGGCCATGTTTAATAACTTGCAGACAAAACAGTCAAAGCAAGACTGTCCAAAAATGGAGCTATGAGGGATGTACTGTAGTGATAAAGATACGTCCAAATCACGAAGGGGATATAATTTAGGAAAATAATCCAGTAAAAGCAAGAAGAAAGTAGAGATACAAGAATCACAAACCTTTTTACGTTACATACTGCATTATGTACGCTGCACGCTACAAGAGACACCTGACAAACATGTAACCCACACTGGAAAATTCAACCCTCCTAAGAACCCAAAGGATCAAGTAATCAAACAAGTGGAGAGAAAGGATATGCCCCCTGCACTCCCCACCTGGCTTGGCACACCAGGAGACCCCAGCCAGTGTCTCCCAGGGACGGCCTCCTCTGTGTCCACTTCCCAGTCCCTCTGCACTCACCCAGAAGTGGACTTTGAGGAATCCCATTTTCCACCATCCAGGGGTCCTCCCCTAGCTCCAACTGGGAGATGACTTTTGGCTTGGAAAACACAATCCCTGTTCATGCACAAAGAAAAAGATGTAAGTGGCCATTCTGGCACAGAGATCCAGCTCCAGAGTCCCTGGGTGGAGACAGTGAAAGTCAGGAGGAGGCTTGCTCTGAACAGGTTTGAAGCTGGGCGGGCTGGAGGGTGGGGGGAGGGGATGCCCGAGGGTGGCTTTGGGAAAGGAGTTAAGCTGTGTGTGTACTGCTCACAGTGGGAATGCCCTGTGAGACCCTGGGGACAGAGCTCAGGGAGAGGAAGACAGGAAAAGCACAGACATGGTGCCTCTGCCAGCTCTATCAATCCACGAGCTCTCCACAGAACCAAGGGGAACACAGGGGCCACTCCCTGAGCCCATCTGCAAGGCGAACCTGTCGGAGCCCTGGCAGCGTCCTCCTTAGAGAAACACAATGGTCTTGAGCCAGATTCTGCATCCAGGAAGCTGCTTACCCAGGGAGGCCAGGGTTTTGTAGTTGTCCAGCATCACCTCCCGGTACAAGGTCCTCTCAGCAGAGTCCAGGTGCGACCACTCGTCCTGGCTGAAGAACACGGCCACATCCCTGAAGGTCACAGACTCCTGGAATGGCAAACCCATTCCTGCTCACCCAGGAGCATCCTCCCCCTGGGATGACAGAAGCAACCCTGTCACCACTCAGGGTTCCAAGTACTGCAAGTCAAGTATTTCTGGGCAGCCTCTTGGTCACCGCTGTGCACTCATCACGTGTCTACTGTGAGCAAGCCACCCTCAGAAAGCCTCAACACAGCAGCCAGACAAGATGAGTGCTGCAATCATGAAACAAAGTGACAAGAGAAACACGGAGCTCTGCACTTGGAAATGGACAATCACCCAGACCAAACTCTCATGTTATGGAGGACACATAAGTCAGGTTTTACAATTTTTTTTTTTTTTGGAGACAGAGCTTCAAGCTATCCCCCTGGGTAGAGTGCCATGGCATCACAGCTCACAGCAACCTCAAACTCCTGGGCTCAAGCGAGTCTCCTGCCTCAGCCTCCCAAGTAGCTGGGACTAGAGGCGCCCGCCACAATGCCTGGCTGTTTTTTATTTTTTTGGTTGCAGCCATCATTGTTGTTTGGCGGGTCTGGGCTGGGGATTCGAACCTACCACCTTAGGTGTACGTGGCTGGCACCTTAGCCGGTTGAGCCACAGGCGCCGAGCCATAAGTCAGGTTTTAGAAGGCGGCTCCAGCACACTCACTTACGGAGGAGTAGAGGGAGACCACCTGGCTGGCCTGGAAGGGCAATCACTGGATCCTACTTCTGTCAGCACCACAGGCCACCTCTGTCTTTGTGTAGAGGACACTGGCCTTCACGGCTGGGGAGGCTCTGAGAATGTCCCAGGTGCAGCTCGGCCAGGAGAGGCCCTGGTGGTGGCCGCACCACCTTTCAACAAGGGCTGGAAAAGAGGCTGTGGTTGGGATTCTGCCTCTCCACCCCAGAAGCCTCTGTTCTTTCATTTTTCTCCAGCTTCCCTGGACCACAAGTCACCACTTTGAACTAAAATCCCTTTTCTTTTCTTACTAAGAATTCTTTTAAAAAGAGAATAAGAAATGTTGATCTCACCTTCTACCACCAGAGACAGTTTTGCTACCTCTTTGCTATGTGTCTTGTCAAGTTCCACATTTAAACAAGAACTGTGTCCTACTCAACATCTTTATTGCTGCCAGCATTTCACTGCATGGATGAACTAGTTCATTTAAGTAACTACCTGTGGACATTTAGGTTGTTCCTACTTCTTTTTGCTTGTCACCCTCAACAGAGTGCTGTGGCACCACAGCTCATAGTGACCTCAAACTCCTGGGCTCAAGAAATCCTCCTGCCTCAGCCTCCCGAGTAGGTGGGACTACAGATGTGCAGCACAGTGCCCAGCTACTTTTAGAGAAAGGGGTCTTACTGAGAAAGGCTCAGGCTGGTCTCGAACTCCTGAGCTCAAGGGATCCACACACCTCAGCCTCCCAGAGTGCTAGGATTACAGGCATGAGCCACCATGCCCAGTCCCAGAGTTTATCTTTTAACAAAGATAACCGCTGGCTTGGTGCCTGTAGCTCGGAAGCTAGGGTGCCAGCCATATACATCGGAGCTGGTGGGTTCGAACCCAGTCCAGGCCTGCCAAACAACAATGACAACTACAGCCAAAAAATAGCCAGGTGTTATGGTGGGTGCCTATAGTCTCAGCTACTTGGGAGGCTGAGGCAAAAGAATCGCTAAAGCCCAAGAGTTTGAGGTTGCCGTGAGCTGTGATGCCATGGCACTCTACCAGGCAACATAGTGAGAATCTGTCTCAAAAAACCAAAACCAAACAAACAAAAAACCCCCAAAGATAATGGCCAATTGCTCAGTCTCTTGGGAGAAGAGACTTGGGAGAAGATGGGCCTAACATGTCACTGAATTCAAGTTGCAAAACCCACCTAAATACACTAGTTGTATCTACTTAGCTGTACAGAAGAGTGGCCTTTCTGTCTCTGATCTCTCTCTAGTGGACTGCCTCTGATGTGCAACACATCTGGTTTTTCTTTCTCTTTTACCTTAGCAGTGAGGTTTTCCAGGTTGGGAGATTATGTTTTTAATTATATTACCCCCACAATGACCAGAGTTGCATGCCAAGAAAGGCTGGAGAAGGAAGAAATCACTTGGACCAGGACACTTCTCATCTCAAGGAAAGCTGTTTCCCCAAAATCTGCCCCCAAACTATTGCCCATGCTTCAACTTCTTCTGGATGCCTTCCATTCATCACGTACACTAGCCTGGTCCCTCTCTATGAAGCCAAACCTTATAGTGCTAGAGCGCTTCCCTCCCTGCACCTGCTCACAGGTTTCTTTCTTCAGTCTTTCTAGAAAATCACCCCAACTCTTACCATGAAATACAGCCATGTGTCATTAACGATGGATAGATGTGCCCTTTAAAATGCACTATCAGGTGACTTCAGTATTGTGTGAACATCACAGGCTGTACTTACACAAACCCAAAGAGAACAGCCTACACACCTGGGCTACCTGGTGCCAGGAGCCTATCGTTCCCAGGCTGCAAACCTGTCCCTCATGTTACTGACCTGAGTAGTGTAGGGATATATACCTGAACACAGAAAAGGGATAGTAAAGACATGATGTAAAAGATTAAAAAAAAGAAAAAGGTCACCCAGATAGGGTGCTCACTGTGAATGGAGATTACAGGATGGAAGTTGCTGTAGGTCAGTGAGGGGTGAGCGAATGTGAAGGCCTAGGATATTACTGTGACTTCTGCAGACTCTACACACACCATACACTTAGACTGCACTAAATTCATTTTTTTAAAGTAATCGTGCTATGACAGCTATAAATCACTAGGTGATAGGAATTTTTCAGCTCCGTTATAATCCAGTGGGACCACCCTCCTATAGGAGGTCCCTCCCCAGACCGACAGGTCCCATGGGTCATTTGCTTCTTAGTTTCTGAAGGCGAAGACAGTGCCTCTTGTCTTTAGAATCCCAGTGCTGTGAAGGAATTACATGACTCCTGGGTACTTCTGACCTCCACAGGGCAAAAACACACCAAGACCCCTCACAAAGCTCTGGGAGTGCAGAGGCGTGGGTTGGGGCCCCACTCAATTGCCAGTAATCAAGCCCTTAACTGTCCAGTGGTGCTGGACTGGCCCTGAGGTGAGGGACACATTCTCTTGAGCTCCTCACCTGCCAGGTGCTCTGGGCCTTCCTTGGGCTTCAAGGCCTTGAAAAGCTCAACAACTGATGAAACAAGGTCACCACCTCTGCACCCTGAAGGCAGCTCTAGAACACAACAGCTTTCACTCACCTCCTCCTGGGCTGGCAGCCAGCTCCTGGCCATGGCTCTGTCTTCCCTCCTGTTGCCCCTCTCCCAGAGGCCTCCTAGAACACAGAAGGAAGCTGTGAGGCCTCTTCATCCTGCTGCATTCCTGCCCTGCCCTCCTTTGGTCGCACCAGGTAAGACACCTGCATAGCTGAGCACCTGCAGAGGCAAGCTGGCAGGGCGCAGGCCAGAGGGATGGGAGCGCCCTGCCCAAACCAGGGGCAAACCTGGGTTTATGAATACAGATGAACCAAACAAAAGGATAAACCATCTGATGTGCATTAACAGAGTAAAGGGCACAATCAGACGAAGTCCACAGAAATGTTAGATTAGTGAGAAACAATATAAATAGTCCACACTCTGGATTTGATATTATTCAAGGTGGAAAACAGCACTTGAAGAATTGATCCTTTTTTCTGGACTAGCCAACCAAAGACTCACAGATGTTCTACTTTCTTTATCAGAGAGTTACTTTCAAGGAAATGTTACCCATCCTCCCCACCCACGCCCCAAAAAGAACTCCAGAGGAATAGCATCACTGGCTAGAAATGACTTTAACATTTAGAGAAAAGGGAAGTAACTTAGCAAGTGGCCAAAATTACGCTGAACAAAAAAAGGAAATGGTTAAATCAAAGGAGGATCGCCTGCAGGAAAACAAGGCTAAACAGGGAGGGATGGCGAAAAAACAGTATTTTTAAAAGTTTAAACTCATGTGAATGGAGCAGGAGGGAGGGTTAAACCAACAACCGCTCAAAGTCGAAAATCGCCCCGAGGTTCACGGACCCCGCACTGACGCAGTCTTTCGCAGACTCTCCCCGGCCCAATTCTCCGGGGTCGCGGCTGCGGCGCGGCCTTCTGGTCTCCGCTGGGACTTCCCGGCAACGCCCCCTCCACGGCCGAGGTCACCTGCCGAGGCCGCGCGGCTCCCCGGGCTCGACAGACACTGGCGCGGCGGCCGGCCCGCCGTTCTGGCCCCGCCACGGCAGCCGCACGCCCCGGGCCGGCTCGCGCCCGAACCTGAGCCCGGGCCCGCCGCGGTGGCACTCGGAACCGCGCACGGCTCAGGAGGAGAGCGAATCACCCAGTTCAGGGACCCTTTCTCGTCGCCAAGCCTCCGGGTGCGACTGCGCCTGCGCACGGGAGAGCCCACGGCGGCCGGCAGAACGTCGCGCTCGGCCCTTCGGACTACATTTCCCAGGCATCGTCGCGGCACAGCCCCCTACGGTATCCGAGAAGGAACAAGAGCTCCTCGACTCGGGAAAGCGGGCGGGCTGGAGTCCGGGAATTCTGAAGCCGGTTTCTCTAATTTCTTTTCGTGCACCCTTTATTCGTAATGATAATGGCAATAACAATAAGAGGGGAAATTGAGTATGAATATGCGGGGACTGCTGACCATTCGTGTGTAGTGAGAGAAATGTTAGTCTATTTTTACTATATTTTGTAGATGTAAACAATTATGTCTAAATGTTGTAACCTATAAAAAATATGTATAAACGGCACGTTGGTAAAAAGGAAATTGTAAATCTAGGAATTTCCCTTTTCTTGATACTCATTACTTCCTTTGAAACGTCTCCTTTGAATCATAAAGTAAAGCCTGTGGCCAGCATTGACTATCTTCACGACTAAGACACACCTCAAGTGCTCAGCAGGGGTTGATTTTTAAAATACCAAACCCCGGGCCGGGCGCGGTGCCTCACGCCCGTCATCCCAGCACTTGGGGGGCCGAGACCGGTGGATGGAGACCAGCCTGAGCCAGAGCGAGACCCATCTCTGCTAAAAATAGAAAAACTGAGGCAAGAGTATCTCTTGAGCCCAAGAGTTGGAGGCTGCTGTGAGCTATGACACCACAAGGGTGACAGGTTGAGATTCTGTCTTAAAAAAATGAAATAAAATAAAATACCAAACACCATAATCTACAAAGAGAGAGACCTAAAGCCAAAATCTAAAGCCAAAGGGAGGGCGGCGCCTGTGGCTCAGTGAGTAGGGCACTGGCCCCATATACCGAGGGTGGCGGTTTCGGACCCGGCCCTGGCCAAACTGCGACAAAGCCAGGTGTGGCAGGTGCCTGTGGTCCCAGCTACTTAGAAGGCTGAGGCAAGAGAATTGTCTAAGCCCAAGAGTTGGAGGTGGCTGTGAGCTGTGACGCTACAGCACTCTACTGAGGGTGATAAAGTGAGACTCTGTCTCTACCAAAAATAATAAAATAAAGCCAAAGGCAGCTTGAAGGCAGAAAATAAAGAGAATAATAGATACCATGTTAAAAAAAAAAACATGAAGAAGAAATCTGGGATCCCACTGGGTGCCGTGGCTCACACCTGTAATTCCAGCACTTGGGAGGCTGAGGCAGGTGGATCACCTGAGCTCACAGGTTGGAGACCAGCCTGAGCCAGAGTGAGACCCTGTCTCTAAAAAAATAGCCAGTTAATGTACACAGTTATGATTTAATAAAAAATATAAAAAAATATTTGGCCCTTGGCAGGCACCTGTAGTCCCAGCTACTTGGGGGCCTGAGGCAAGAGAATCGCTTAAGCCCAGGAGTTGGAGGTTGCTGTGAGCTGTGATGTCATAGCACTCTACCCAGGTTGACAGCTTGAGGCTCTGTCTCAAAAAACAAACAAACAAACAAACAAACACTACTTCAGGACAGATCTTACAACCACAGGCAAGTCTTATCATCTATAAACTAGAAAACACGATTGAGAGAAATTTAAAAATCCCTACTAAATGGAGATATATACCTTGTTTATGTGTACACATTCTTAAAAATCAATCTTAAGGGCCAGGCATGGTGGCTCGCGCCTGTAATCCTAGCACTTGGGAGGCTGAGGCAGGTGGATTGCCTGAGCTCCCAGGTTCAAGACCAGCCTGAGCCAGAGCAAGACCTTGTCTCTAAAACTAGCTGGGCATTGTGGTGGGCACCCGCAGTCCCAGCTATTGGGAGGCTGAAGCAAAAGAGTTGCTTGAGCCCAAGAGTTTGCGGTTACTGTGAGCTATGACGCCACAGCACTCTACTGAGGGTGACAAAGTGAGACTGCCTAAAAAAAAAAAAAATCAATATTAAGACGTTAATTCTTGTCAAAGTGATCTACAGTTTTAGCACATTCCCCATCAATCATAGCAGGCTGGGTGATTTGACAAGATGATTTTAAAATTCATATGAAAACTCAAAGGACATAGAATACCCAAAATGATTTTGAAAAAAAGAGAACAAACTTGGAGAACTAACATTAGATGTTTTCAAGACTTACTATAAATCAATAGTAGTCAAGGCAGTGAATAAGGGATTGTTGTCAAGAAAGAGATATTTGAAACCATCCCTGTAAAATCAACTGAAACCAAAGGTTTAAGGCTTTGCTCAAGGTATACTCTGTGAAACGTGTAGCCTTCTTCAGAAACCACAGCCCCCTCCTGCTTCCCTGTCATTGCTTTCTGTCAGCCTCCCTGAAGTAAAACCTTGCTGTGAAAGCTAAGGCTGCCTTCTTCTTCTTCTTTTTTTTTGAGACAGAGTCTCACTTTGTTGCTCTCAGTAGAGTGCTTTAGCGTCATAGCTCATAGCAACCTCAAACTCTTGGGCTTAAGCGATTCTCTTGCCTCAACCTCCCAAGTAGCTGGGACTATAGGCACCTCCCCCCACCCCCAGTGCCAGGTTATTTTTAGAGATAAGGTCTTGCTCTGGCTCAGGCTGGTCTCGACCCTGTGAGCTCAGGCAATCCACCCGCCTTGGACTCCCAGAGTGCTGGGATTACAGGCGTGAGCCACCATGCCCAGCTCTAATAAGGCTGCCCTCTAAGATGTTTCCAGACCCTGCACTCCTGTGGGCACCTGATGCTGAGCAGATCTGGGACCTGATTCTCTGGTTCTGTAACTCCTGCCAAGGAGCCACCTAGTGCCATGCTGCAGTTGCTGTATCTTGGGATTTTACCCCTGGCTGATTCCCTAAGCCCCCTGCACACCAAGTTCCCCTTAGAATACCCAGGCTAGAGCTTGTTGGGAAATTTCTTCCATCTCTGTGTCAGCTGCCTGATGACTACTAAACTCTCTTCTGCGTCCCTGCCAGCTTAGTGCCCTGGCTTTACCTGTGCAGCAGACAGGAAGAACTTGGTTGGGAGATAACCAACAGGTAATGGAACAGAACCACGGACGGACCCACACACACAGGGACCTCTCATCTACACAGGCAGCAATGGCCGTTCAGGGACAATGTACTTAACTTACAGTTCCAGAATAGCTGGCTAACCACATGCAAAGAAAAGACATTTGATTCGTACCTCACACCATTAAAAAAACCTCAAAGTCAATAATGCAAACTAAACATAAAGCCTAAAATATTAAAGCTTCTAGAAAAAAAGAGAATATCTTTGTGGACTTGTGTTAGGCAAAGTTTTCTTAAGTGTAACACCAAAAGCATGACCCATAAAAAAATGTTAACTTGGATTTCATCAAAATTAAAACATCATCAAATTATACCTTTAGGAAGTTGGAGAGATAAGCCATTGACTGGGAGAAATGTTTGCAAGGCATAAATCTGATAAAGGCCTATGTGTCCAGAATATATAAAGAACTCTCAAAACTCTATAACAACAACAGTCCTAAATTTTAAATATGGGCAAAAGATTTGATCAGACACCTCACCAAAGAAAACGTAATAATCATAGGTGGGCATGGTGGCTCACAACTGTAATCCCAGCACTCTGGGAGGCTGAGGCAGGTGGATCAGAACATCTGAGCTCAGGAGTTCAAGACCAGCCTGAGCAAGTGCAAGACCACATCTCTACTAAACAGAAAAACTAGCCAGGTGGTATGGCAGGGCGCTGTAGTCCCAGCTACTCAGGAGGCTGAGGCAAGAGGATCACTTGAGCCCAGGAGTTTGAGGTTGTTGTGAGCTGTGATGCCATGGCACTCTGCCCAGGACGACCGAGTGAGACTATGTCAAAAAAAAAAAAATGTAATAATGGCAAATAAACTCATAAAATTCACACAACATCATGAGTCATTAGGGAAATGTCAATTCAAACTTTGTGCTGTTAGAGGCTGGTTCATTCCCCGTGGAACAGGTTCACATCCTAATTCCGAGACCTGTGAATATCAGTTTACGTGGCATCTCAACTCTGCAGAGATGACAGTGAAGGGTCTTGAAATGGGGAGTGGATGTGGGAATGGATTAGAGTTGGAGACATCAGCATAAACTCCTGTGTAGCTTACTGTAGGCACTCATCACTGCGTGGAAACACTCATAGATAACGTGTCTGTATCAAGTTGCTGCATTGGCTCGCTCTGTCAGTTGAGAAATTCTAGGAGCAAAGAAGATCCAGTAGCAACGAGGGAACCTGGAGCACATGTCTTGTACTACTCTGCAAATAAACACAGCTACAGTTCCCCGGAGAAATAGGTTCTGAAACCGAGACAGGGTGTATTTTGTACAAGGTGAGCCCAGCGCAACTGGCAATGCTCTTAATCACATTGGCACGTACATCACACGATCAAAGAAATGGCAGATAACTCCCGCCTAGGGCGGAAGTTTTAGTAGGGTAATGAGCTGGGGGTAGGGCTAGGGCATCTTCTTGGTCTTGTGTGCTTGTGGGTGTATGTGTATAAATATTTCCCTCTCTTTCTCTCTGGAGACCTCTGGCTAACACAGTAGGCAAATCATACCGTCTCCAGATGATGGAAGCTGTCTGTGTGTTTTGCAAACCAACCATTATGTTTCTTTTTTCCTTGCATTCACTGGTGCCCCCTAGAGGGAGTAATAACTGGAATTACCATCTTGTTCTGATTTTAAAGGAAATAAATTCTTCATATAACTCATCACTGAATGCAGTATTTTCTGTAAGCTTTTTAGTAGACAACTTTATCAGTTTAAAGAAGATCCTTAGATTGCAAAACTTAAAATCATGAATGAATATTGGATGTTATCAAATGTCTTTTCTGCATCCATTAGGTAATCACGTTTTTTCCTTTAATCTGTTAATGCAGTGAATTACACTAATAGATATCCTAAATCGTTAATCTGCTAAAGTACATTTCTGGGTCAAACCAGACTCAGTTATGACATTTTTGTGGATTTCAGCTGACAAATGTTGGACTTGCGGTCTTGTGTCTGTGTGTCTTAGTTCTGCCTGTAAATTTTATTTCTTGTACGGACTTGGAAGAGCCTCACACAATGAATGCATCATCTCGTTTCTGTTTTTCTATTTGGAAAATTTCTGGGAAGAAACATATTTCATTGCAGCGCATGTCTCTGTCTTTTTTTTTTGCAGTTTTTGGCTAGGCTGGGTTTTGAACCTGCCACCTCGGCATATGGGGCCTACTGCTTTGAGCTACAGGCGTTGCCTCACATGTCTCTGTCTTGCGGCTTAGTTTGTGGCGTCTGAGGGTTTCTTGGTTCACGTGGGACTCCCCAGCACCTTAGTGCTTTACTCTCAGAGTAAGAGCATCTGAACACAGGGAAACCAGCAAGCTCAGAGGAGAGCAACTGGGGGAAAGAGGCAGCGCCTGGTGCTACTTCTGCTCCCATGGTCTCTCCAGATCAGCGGCCACCTGATCCCTGTGTGGTCCTCACAGCTCAGTCCTTTTCTCCAAGGTGCTTTCATCTTTCTCAGAAGGTGAAGTTCTCAATTTACTCTAGCACGTATGCATAGATACATGCATGTATTTGATATTTTTCCATGCCCCTTTAACTTTGCTGTTATTTTTTGTTAGAATCCTTCTTTCCTTCGTTCCTCCCTCCCTCCCTTCCTTCCTTTAGAGACCAAGTCATACTCTGGGTAGAGTGCCGTTAGGTCATCATAGCTCATAGCAACCTCAAACTCTTGGGCTCCAGCAATTCTCCTGCCTCAGCCTCCTGAGTAGCTGGGACTACAGGTGCCTAACACAATGCCCGGCTAGTTTTTCTGTTTTTAGTAGGGACGGGTCTCACTCTTGCTCAGGCTGGTCTTGAACTCCTAAGTTAAAGGGATCCACCTACCTTGGCCTCCCAGAGTGCTGGGATTACAGGCCCAAGGCTCTGTGTGGCCAGAATTATTGTTTTCATTAGTGTTCTGGTTCCAAACCTTCTTATGATTTGAGTGGTCTGTTTAAGTCCTATTATTTCAATACCCCTGGTTATTTTTGTATCTAATTTGGATGCAACGTGAGCATTTTTGGGAATACTATTTTGTGGCATTTATGACCTGGGATCCCCAATTGCTGTCCTCTCTTCCTAGTAGGCATCATCATTGCTTTCCAACACTGATAAGATGCTTTACTAATGTTGATGTCCTTTATAGATGTAAATGTCTTTTACAGAAGGACAACTCTTCAGAGCTACTCCTGCATCTATAGTTTCTCAGAATAACCAGCTCAAAATACTCCAAAGGGGTGGAATAGTCTGGTCGCCTATAACTGTATTACAGAACGGTGTGTTCTGAACCCCCAAACTAGGCGTATATGCAAGATAATTTTTTTTTTTTTGAGACAGCGCCTCAAGCCATCCCCCTGGGTAGAGTGCCGTGGCATTACAGCTCACAGCAACCTCCAACTCCTGGGCTCAAGCGAGTCTCTTGCCTCTGCCTCCCAAGTAGCTGGGACCACAGGCGCCCACCACAACGCTCGGCTATTTTTTGGTTGCAGCTGTCATTGTTGTTTGGCGGGTCCGGGCTGGGGATTCGAACCCGCCACCTTAGGTGTATGTGGCTGGCGCCTTAGCCTGTTGAGCTATAGGCGCCGAGCCCAATTCTTTAGCTACAGACTCTTGGCAGAGAGAGATGGTTTTCTCTCCAAACTCCACCTTTCTGGGTTTGCCTCCACTTAAAGCAAGAAATCTTTGTGGAGGACCCTATTATCTCCAGAGAAATAAAAAGAGGACTGATGATTGATGACTGATGGCTGTCTCCACCATTTACTGAGCTCTTACCAGGCCCTGTGCATACATTTTTGAAGTCTTTTTTAAGGTTTTAAAATAGTTTTAGATTAAAGGAAAACATGCAAAAACTTGTACAGTGTTATAGACTCTCACCCAACTTCCCCTTATATTCATGCATTTTAAAATTTGATTCTCACAAAATCCTAGGAAGCGGATACTTATTATTCCCTGGTACTCTGTCTCTGTATGTGTTACAGCCAGATTCCAGGGTGTTCTTTTAAAAGACTATGCCCCGATAGGAAAATTAGGCAAAGGAATTGACCTCTGTGCATCTCACAATATCTGCCAAATGTCATTAACTCAGCCTCACTATAAAACTAAATGATTTTCAGTGAAATAATCTTCAGCAGTAAATATAGACTAAGTCATTTATAAAGTGCCAAAAATGGGTCAAACTATGACTTACGTGGATTGCATTTATTATCTCATCCCTCAAAAGAATCCTAATGGCTAAGTGATATTATTTCCACTTTACAGATGAAGAAGTTGACACACGTACATAACATAACTTTCCAGTGTCATGCAGCTGGAACAAGAGAACTTGCTAGCACAACATTCTGCTTAAATTTTTGTTTTAAGAAAAAGCATGGATGATTACCATTTTGAGCTTACCTTTATTTGTTGAATGAGTGTTTCATCTTCTGGTAGGTCAGGGTCAATTGCAATGACAATGCCTTCATAGCCGTTATTGTTCAGCTGAATGAGCGAATTGCTCAGGGCCCCCTTTAGAAGGTGAAGCGTCAAGATGAAAACAGAAGTCTTAAATGATCCCATTGCTGCACATCTCCTTTCGATTTCTCTCTTTGGAAAATGTTAGCTATGGCGATGTCTTTCTTTACCACTATATATACAAAAATATAGGCACACATTTTATCCACACAACTTATCAGAGGTGGTTTATCAGAGCCCTTTAACCCCTTGACCTAAAATTGTTTCATTATTGCTTTTGACTTCAATATGAGAACAATAACTGTAGCCTAGTCTAAAATTGTGTACTTTGAAATATTTCTGTTTAAAGGGAGTGTTTGTCCTGTCTTCAGCTGTGCCAGATGCCAGTCAGGGTGGAGAGCGACATCCGGTTCCTTGGAAGGACTCACAGGTGACAAGCAGGTTTGATTTTTTGTTTACTTCTTACAAATGTTTGCCCACCCAGTGATATCGAGTCACCCAACACAACCCTCTAAATGCCTCTTGCTCAACAGGGCCCTGGTTGTTTTACTTATTCAATAAGTATTCTATTCTTCTTCTTCTTCTTCTTTTTTTTTTTTTTTTTTTGAGACATAGTCTCACTTGGTTGCCCTGAGTAGAGTACTAAGGCATCATCATAATGCACAGCAACCTCAGTCTCTTGGGCTCAAGAGATCCTCTTGCCCAGCCTCCCAAGTAGCTGGAACTATAGGTGCTTGCCGCAATGCCAACACTGGGCTAGTTTTTCTAATTTTTTTAGAGATGAGGTCTCACTCTTGCTTAAGCTGGTCTTGTGCGCTCAAGCAATCTACCCACCTTGGCCTCCCACAGTGTTAGGATTACAGCCACTGCACCTGGCCTCAATAAACATTCTTTAAGTGTAAACCAGAGATATCCAGTTCTCCCTCGTGGTGGTCTTTATTTTCATCCTCATCAACCTTGATGTAACCTCAGTACCTCTTAGTGCTCCCCCTTTAGAAAATCCACTTGTGCCAAAAGCATTAGCAAGAACAAATAGATATTATTGAATATTTTATAATGGAGAAGAAAGATCAAATTTATACCTCATTTGAAAGGTAAATTCCTTCAAAGCCTTTTGCATTCTTTATTCCACAGCTCCAACTAGTCAATAACGTTTAAATTAACAACATTAAATTATTTACAGAAGCAAAACGTCCTTCAGAACACAAGTTATGGATTGTCAGATGCTGCATAGATTCTTTTAAATTGGCCAAACTTCAGTTGAAAACTCAGTTTGGCCCACTGTTTTCCTATACTCAGATTACTTAAAATATCTCTTTATCCATGACTTGATTTGGTCTTCAGATGGTGGTAAGAATAAATTTCATCTTTTCAGAATCTTTTCTTTGACATTAGTTCATAAAAATTAAATTAGTATATATTGCTAACATAATCTTAAGCAGTTGAAAGTGAGCCATTGAAATAAGTGGAAATACTCAATTATAAAGTGGTTATCCCAATGATCCAAAATATGCTTTTATATAAAAATATGTATACATTTATTATACATACAAAACTTTAAAAGTTAGATTCAAAATTATCTCAGGCCCCCAAACATATGCCTATACACATTGCCAAATGTCCCTGGGGAGGGCAAAATTACCCTTGGTTGAAAGCCATTGCTTTCAATAAAGTTTACTAACAGATGTAGACATAAATAAATTCATTCATACTATTTCTTTTCAGGTAAAATTTACAATAGACAATAAAATGCACAGATCAAAGGTGCGTTTATGACACTGTTGTGAATTATTTATTCACAGATAAATGAATTTTTTTTTTTTTTGGGCAGGGCTGGGTTTGAACCCACCACCTCTGGTATATGGGGCTGGTGACTTACTCCTTTGAGCCACAGGTGCCGCCCAGATAAATGAATTTTGATAAATGCATACATACAAGTAAGTACCATCTCATTCAGTACACACGTTCATTGCTCCAGAAACCTCCCTTATACCTAGGGTGACCAGATTTAACATCTGTAAGGCAGGACAACATGGCAGGGGGGTGGCGGGGCGGGGCAGGGCCTGACAACAATGCAAACTTTGATAAGCAGTTCTCGATAATCACGTCTCAGCAATTATTTGTTATTACGGTTTAACATTATAAAATTAACAAAAATAATATAAAACTCATATTCTGGCGAAATAGCCACATGGCAGCCGAAAACCGTATATTCCCTTCTTGTTCTCCAGCCCGTTCGTGCATTCTTTCCAAAAATTGGGACTTTTTAAAAATGTCGCAGGAAGCAGGACAAATTGTTGAAAAGCAGGACTCTCCCACCAAAATCGGGATGTCTGGTCACCCTACTTATACCCCTTCCTGTCAACTCTGCCATTTTTGCTCTAAAGCAACTAGTGTTCTGATCTATATCCAGAAATTAGTATTGTTCTTAAACTTCTTAAAAATGGAAGCATACAGTGTACTCTTTTTTGAGTCTGATTTCTTTTGCTGAACATAATACTTTTAAAATTCATGGATGTTGTTGCATGTATCCTTTTTTGTTTCTTGAGTGATATTCCATTGTGAATTTATACAAATATCAATTTTTTGTAATCTGTTCTGTTGATAGAAATTTGGTTATTTCTTATTTGGAGTTATTAGGAATAAGATGGCGCATATATATATATATATATATATATTTTAGCAAATGTTATTGTGGCTATATATCCTTCACCTCTCCTGGAAGGGAATTGCTGGGTGGTCAAAGGGTCAAAGGTCAGACCATTTTTTTTTTTTTTAAAAACTTCCAAGCAGCATTCCAATGTAGTTTCACACTCACCAATGTAGCATAGTTGACATCTGTCAGCCTTGCTGACATTTTTATTGCCTGTCTTTATAATTTCTAGTAGGTATGAAGAATTACTTTGTGATGCTTTTAATTTTAATTTCTTAATGGCTGATAGTGCTGATTACCCTTTTATAATTTTTAGCTACTTATGTATCTTTTTTTGTCAAGTGCTATTCGAGTCTTTTGCCCATTTTTATTGGGTTCTTTATATTTTTATTAAGATTTATGAAGTTTTCATATATTCTAGATATGATTTCCTTATTAGATATATGTTTTGAATATTTTCTCCCGCCCTATGGTTTGCTTCTTTTTTTTTTCTTAAGGTTTATTTTTGTTTGTTTCTTTGTTTGTTTTTGAGACAGAGTCTTGTTCTATTGTCGTCTGAGTAGATGGACTATAGGCACTTGCTAGCATGCCTAGTTAATTTTTCTGTTTTTAGTAGAGAAGGGGGTCTCATTCTTGCTCAGTCTGGTCTTGAACTCCTGACCTCAAGCAATCCTCCCTCCTCAGCTTCCCAGAGTGCTAGGATTACAGGCATGAACCACCACACCTGGCCAAATATTTTCCATTCTTGAGTTTTTATGTCTGGTTGTTTTATGTTATTGCTAGTGGAAGATTAAATTCTTCACATTTTATTATGAATTTGCCTGTTTCTCCCTTCAGTTCTAGAAATTTTCATTTCTGGAATTTTGAAGCTTTGTCATTAGGTTTATGTACATTTATGGTCATTATATTTTCTTGATGAATTGAGTATTTTATTATTATGAAATCAGTCTCTTTTTCTTTTTCAAGATCTATTTTTTCTTATAATAGTGTAGTAACAACAGTTTTCTTATGCTTAGTGTTTGCATGTTGTATCATTTTCCACCTTTTTGCTTTCAACCTCTGTGCCTTTATATTTAAAATGCATTTATTGTAAATTCCATATAGTTAGGTCTTGCTTTTTTTTATCAGGACTGAAAAATCTCTGCTTTTTAGTTGTGATGTTTAGTCCATTTATATTTAATAGAATTATCAATTTAGCTGGTTGTAAGTCTTAAATTTTACCATTTTATTTTTTTCTTTTTGTCAGGACAGAGTCCCACCCTGTGCCCCTGAGCAGAGTGCAGCGGCTTGGTAGTTCACTGTAACGTCTGACTCCTGGCTTGTGGGCATCCTGCTGCCTCAGCCTCCAGAAGCTGCTGGGATTACAGGCGCTCGCCGTGGTGCCTGGCTGGGTTTTTCCATTTTTTTCATGAGTCGAGGTCTCACTTTCGGTCAGGCGAGTCTTGAACTCCTGAGCTCCAGCAATTCTCCCTCCTCAGCCTCCCACAGTGCTGGGATTACAGGTGTGAGCTACCGAGCCCGACTTTTTTTTTTTTTTTTTGTAGAGACAGTCTCACTTTTTTGCCTCGGTAGAGTGCAGTGGAGTCACAGCTCACAGCAACCTCCAACTCCTGGGCTTAGGCAATTCTTCTGCCTCAGCCTCCCAAGTAGCTGGGACTACAGGTGCCTGCCACAACACCCAGCTATTTTTTTGTTGCAGTTTGGCCAGGGCTGGGTTTGAACCTGCCACCCTCAGTATATGGGGCTGGTGCCCTACTCACTGAGCCACAGGCACCTCCCAAATTTTACCATTTTCTTTTTTTTTTTGAGGCAGAGCCTCAAGCTGTCCCCCTGGGTAGAGTGCCGTGGCATCATGCTCACAGCAACCTCCAACTCCTGGGCTCAAGCGAGTCTCTTGCCTCTGCCTCCCAAGTAGCTGGGACCACAGGCGCCCACCACAACACCCGGCTATTTTATTGGTTGCAGCCGTCATTGTTGTTTGGCGGGTCCAGGCTGGGGATTCGAACCCGCCACCTTAGGTGTACATGGCTGGCGCCTTAGCCGGTTGAGCTATAGGCACTGAGCCGTGAACTTAAATTTTAAAGCTGATACCAATTCCATGTTTGGAAAACTTTTAGCTTAACTTGTATATGTAAATGGTACTTTTCAGCTACAAATTTAAATATAGAACCTGGTCAACATAAGAAGCTAGGACTATTGGCTCGGCGCCTGTGGCTTAGGTGGCTAAGGCGCCAGCCACATACACCTAAGGTGTCAGGTTTGAATCCCACCCGAGCCCGCCAAAAACAATGACAGCTGCAACCAAAAAATAGCCGGGCGTTGTGGTAGGCGCCTGTGGTCCCAGCTACTTGGGAGGCTGAGGCAGGAGACTTGCTTGAGCCCAGGAGTTGGAGGTTGCTGTGAGCTGTGATGCCACAGTACTCTACCCAGGGGAATAGCTTGAGGCTCTGTCTCAAAAAAAAAAAAAAAAAGAAACTAGGACTATTGTACACTAAGTACATGTGGTGCATGTCCAGTCTATGAAAATTAAGTAAACTTAAGGAGGTATTCACATTCTTCTTAGTAAAGCATCACAAGAATAGAGAAGCAAGAATGTGACATACTTCTTGGGGATGGGACACAATTATAAGAGGGACTTAACCTAACAAATGCAAGCAGTGTAACCTGATTCTTTGTTCCCTCAATGAATTCCCAACAATAAAAAAAAAAAGGAGGTGTTCTATGTAGAGAAGTGGTAGACAATGGAGGTTCCACTGTATTTCCAGTAAAAAGTTGTAACAGCAATTGAGATATGCTGTAAGGTATACCAGATTCCAAATATTTAATATGAAAAAAATGTAACATATACCATCTGTTTTATATTGATATGGAAACAATATTTTAGCTATATTAAGTTAAACGAAATACATTAAAATTGACTTCATCTGTTTCTTTATGTTTCTTTTTACATTATTTGATGTCATTATAGAAAATGTAAAATTATGTATGTGGCTTTCATTGTGCCATGGGACAGCACAGATATGAACATTAGGGTCAGTGTTGTTCAGCCGTCAGAAGGGGTACCCAGAACAAGTGTTACTTCTGAGTACTGGAAGCTCTAACCCTGCAGACCTAGGCCCAACCTTATCCTCTCATTTCCCCCACCCTACCCCCAAAAGGAGGAAGCTTAGACTTGGGCCTCTACAACACACATAGGAACAGTAATCACAAATTTGGTGTTTTTAGGCAGGTAACCTATCAGAGAAAGGGCTGAGTGTAAGGCCACATCAGTGACAAATTGTTGTATTTAAAAGCAATATACAAAGAAAAAATTCCCAAGTGAATGTTCCTTAGGTCACCAGCAGGAAGTCTGCACAGGTCTATGGAATCAAAAGAAGGCCCTTGGAAAGCTTCTGATATGGTCACTTTATTCCAAGGCTGAGGAAAATGAACCCCAAAAGACAAAAACTATTCTAATTACTGCAAGAGCCAGAGCAAAGCATTGTCTCCTGATGCCCAGTGGGACATGCCATCTCTCAGCATTAGGTGATAGTAAAAACATGCAACTTGGGTTTGATTTGAGATGAATCCAACTTACCAGAATTGTACAACCTATACCTACCCAAGGATTTCCAAGGTTCCCTTTGCCAGTACTGGGAACCCATTCTGAGAAATTGAGGTAGGGGCCAGAAAGCATTTCTTCCCACCATACGAATCCCCAGGGCTTCTATTACAAAAGATCTGAAACTCTTAAAATTATTTGTTCCAGGGTAAGAAAAAACACAAAGATGCCCTTGACTGGCTTGAAGAATGCAGAAGAGGCGATGAGAGACTGTGGAAAAGTAATGCCAGGAGTAATGGGGAGACAGATGCTCTTTGAGGTCCAATCCTGAGCCAAGTGAAGGGAAAAAAGGCCAAAGCACCAACCTGGAGTGACTGGCAGCCCCTGATGGGGTGGGGAGAACCCATGAACAGGGTGAGAGAGAATAGGTGGGGCTGGGGAAAGAGAGAAGGGACAGATGGGCCCACCTCCAAAGGTTTGCTTCCAACAGAAAAGGAAATGGACCTCCTGATTCATATGTAGCCTAGACAATCTTCATACTAGAAGCACAATCTACAAAATGCTTCCTTCCAACCTGTCACCATAGGTACAATTTTACCAAATAAAACCATTCATACCCCCATCCAAATTTACCAATCCAAGCAAAATATAGTTAGTAACAAAGAAAGGCAATTTTTCTATTTTATGATTCATAGGCAGTCACAGAGAAAGCTTTAATATTTTTGAATTAAAGCAAATTGTTAATGTTGCCAGAGAGTGTTTGCCCTTGAACAAATTAACACTTGTTTGCAAACAGAAGTATTGCCAGAATTGAGTCCACCCCTGTGTTTTCTTTTCAGGACTCAGCTTACTCATCTCCTTTATACACAGTGCCTAACACATAGTAGGTGTTGAATAAATATCTGTTGACTGATGGGTGCTCTTTAATCCCTATCCTTTATTTCCTGACCCTAAACTGGATCTTGATCCATGGGGAGAATATCCCCAACCATCCATTGATAGGATAACCCAGCCTCTTAGCCTTTGAAACATAACACTGGTGTCCTGAGGAATGACTGACAGTTTCCAAGACAGAAACAAACACACAAAGACAGGGCACAGTAATGAGGTAGAGCCAAAGATGCCAAGACAGAGAGTAACAGAATGAGACCGAGATTCAGAGAGGGAGCAACTGCGGGAGATAGGGACAGAAGAACGCAGTCAGAGAGACTTACAACTGACGTAGTTGGAGATAAAAAGATAAAAGCGTTGGTTGAGAATAGTCATCTTGAAGTTTCTTTTTAGCTTTAATGTTTCATGAGAGATAATGGCAGAAAGGGGGAAACACGGCATGAGCATAAAGAGATGAAGGTGAGGTAAAGGAAGGTAATGGAGACCAAGGGGGGCAGGCCAAGTAAGCCTCCCCATCTCCAGATTGGGCCTGGAACCTTCCTCCTGCCCTGGCCTCACCCCATAGCCTCCTTAATGCCTCTGGCCCTGCCCTTCTCTCGGCATCCTATCTCCACCTACCCCCACTCCCCCTACCCCCACCTAGACATCTCTGCCACACTCTGCAAGTCCAATCCTGTTTCCCCAACACCCTCCACGCGGCATTCTCACTGCTCCAGAGGCACAGACAGTTCACAGGACACCCGTCCCCCACGCACAGGTGGGTGCTGTTGTGTAATAGTTTGCCCTCTGTTCATCAAGGGCATCTTGTTCCCCCCAAGAGAGCCCCAGACCCCGCCCCCACAGACTCCGGTATTCCCCGGACGCCAGCCCAATGCTGGGTCTCACGGAGCGTTCAGCAAATACGTGTGAGCCGCCCAGTCCCTAAGCAGTGCCCACGCGGCAGCCTGACAGTCCACTGGTCAGCTTCCAGAAGGCCGCCGTGCCGCGGCCATCTCCTGGGCTCCCGCGCCCCCTGCCGGCCAGAAGGGGACCTGCGGCGGGCAGAGGCGGCGGGAGCGGCGGGTGGGGGAGGTTGGCGAGGGCTCTCTGACCCCACCGGCGGCCCTGGGCATCATCCGCGGGCTCAGAGGAGGGCGGCGGGCACGGCCGGGAGCAGCTGCTGTGCCCTTCTTAGGTATCGAGGCACACCCCTCTCGTGCTCCCTCTGCCCAGAGCGCGCTCAGAGCTTCTCGTCCAGCTCCAGGCCCTGGTTGTCGCGGGCGACCCCGCGGACGGACGCTGGGCTGCCGGTCTGCGTCCCGCTCAGGTAGCTCTGGATGGCAGAAGCGCAGTCCAGCCGCTCCATGACCGTCATGAGGTAGTGCAACTCCTGCAGGCTGCCATTCTGCTCCTCAAACAGCTCTAGGATGGCCGCCGCAGGGCTGCGCTGACAGGACAGGAACCTGGTTGGGAGGCAAGAAGGAGCAGGGAGCAGGGGTGAGCGTCCCCTGCCCTAGCCCGGCTGGGCTGCACTGCAAGGAGACACTCTCCAGTACCTCCATACACTGCAGCGCTCTTCATCCTGCAACTATTGCCTGCCTTGGAGGGGACAGAGGTGGCGCCAAGGCCCGGGGACATCCGAAACCTAAGATTGTCCTGGCCTAGAGGCTGACTCGCTGGTCCTGTTTCTCTCTAAGCCTCAGTTTCCTCTTATTAAGCTGAGGGCTCAGGTGAGAGGTATCTAAGGTTGCTTCCAGCTCTGATGATCTATAACTGCCTTCTCCACCTCTCTCGCCCTAAATACACCTCTTGCCTCACCCTATCCCCCTATCTTGCCTCCCTTCCTTCCTTTCTCCCCAACCACATCCTGCCCACCACCCCAAACCATGACTTTTTATCATGACCTTCCCCTGCTCAGAAACCTTCCAGAATTCCCTTCACCTGCTAACCGAGCCCATGTTCTGACTTTCTGGCTCATTCACTTGGCCTTGCCCTGCCTTTCTGACCATTTCTCCCTCTCCCATCCTGAACCTCCTTTCCTCTGGCCTATCCCTTTCCTGTCACACCCACAACCACTTCTGCTGCCCCCCTGCAAACAGAACAGCTGAACCCCTTCTTGAACTCTTCTAGTTCCCACCTCCCAGGTAGAAGAGACCATTTTGCACCCCTCAGTTTAGACTTCTGGTCACATCCCACAATTCATTATTACTCTCACTTCAGCTATTTTATGCCTCTTTTCAACATGTTATGCAACATTGGATACATACAAGAAGCATACAAAGCACAGAAACATGTGCTTTTATTCTGGAGGTTCTCTGTACCCCTTACCAGAGCCTGTACTCCTGGAAGCACATCTCATTCATTTTGTATCTTAGTGCTTCCAGGACACAGTAGGTTAAATAAATGAATGATTTTAAAATCCACCCATTGTTCAGGATCCAGCTTTCACTCCATCTACTGAATGAAGTCTTCCCTGACTGCTGCACTCGCAGTCTGGGCTCTGGGACTTAGGACAGAGTTGTTCTCTTACTGATTTCTTTATGGGTTCTTTGATAGGGAGCATGGCTGCATTGCCACTATCATTGCTAACGCTTATTGAATTAATGTGTACCAGGTACCCAGCCCCATGCTTTACACACATTATCCTATAATCTGCCATCCTAGTCCTCAGGGCACAGCATGGCAAGCACTCAACATGTATTCCGTCACTTGCATATTAATAGATTCACTGTGAAATATTTATTGAACATCTACTATGAGCCAAGCATAACACTAGTACTAAGATACAGAGATAAATATAAAGAGCTGCCTTTTATTGGAAAAGGGGAGAGGAAAAGCCATTCTCTGACTTTTAAGTCATTTCCTTGCCTGTGTCCCCAAATTGTCCTGAGGGCTCCCCACCCCAGTCCACCCTCCTCTCCCATCCATATACCTCACCCCTCTTCTTACCGGATTTTCATGCCACAGAGACCCAGGTGGGAGGCCAGTCTGCGCCAGTCATTGCCCGAGATGCTGTTTGGCTCCAACAACATCTGTAGCTGCTCAAAGAGTTCTGGGGGCAGCCTGAAGCAGGGAGAAAGGATGTTCTTGGATGAAAGGCTCAAAGAGACTCAGTCTGGCTCTCCCTCCCCACCCCTCATGCTATACTCGCCCTGTAGAGCTGGGGCAGGAATCCCAACATACCCCAGGCAGTAGCCCAAGCAATACCCCCCTCACCTATTGCATGGGGGTGGCTGGGAGACAGGGGGTGGCACAGCCCAAGATTCCTCCTCTGATGCCTGAAATCTGAGGATTTCCATGTACTTGGTCTCCAAGCCCTGAGTAAACAGAGAACACAATTACTGGTCACACAATATCCCAGTGAGTCAGACTCTGGGGTCCTACCTCCACTCCTGCTGTTTCTCCTTCAGCTTGTCTCCCAGAGCCACTTTATCATGACATACAGGCCCACTAACCCTGCACACTCTACCCTCTGCTTTCCCAACCTCAGAACCCCACTTTCAGCCTTAAGTTTGCCCACTGAGCCTTTCGGAAATGGGGGGGGGCTTGAAAACCAGAGTGTATCCTAAGCCACCTGAACAGTCCTGGGTGGGGTCATGGGGGCAGCAGGAGGTCATCCAATAATAGAGACACTGAACTCAGGCATATGTGGCCCCTTCCCTCCATTCCAACTTTCCTGGTTCCTCCTCCTAAATTACAAGCTGAGGGTATCTGTCTGCCCTCCACAAAGATGCCACTGTGATTCCCCAGGACTCAACCCCGACTTCTTCATTTCTCCCTTTGGTGCAGTGGGAGGAGGGGAAGGATGCCTGAGTCTCATCCCATCTGCTCGGTACCACCTCCCCAGTGAGTATACAATCCCGAGAGGGAAGGGGAGACAATCTATACCCGAGGGATTTGTCAGTATAGACAATCTATACCTCTCGCGTATAGACAATCAGGCTAGAAAGAAACCATGTCTCCTTGATGCCCCAGTTCCTGTGAGTTGGGAGAAGGAGTTAAACTAGGGTTTGGCACTTTTAACCTCCTACTGGATTCATCCACTGACAGACAAGAGGGATTTGGGGGTGGAGGGTAAATTGGAGGCCAGGTGGTCTAAGCCCCTCGGAGAACTGATATGGCTGCTCTGTGAAAAGTACATCTTCACATACTTGGTTACATGACTACAGACCATGCTTACAGGGCACAAGACCCCATACCCAGGGACTTCCCTAGGTTCTGCCCTTCCTCCACCCCTCAGCGCCAACTCACATCCTGGAAGGTGTGCATGGTGACAATGATCTCATTGGTTAGTGCTGAGCAGTCCTCAATCCCAGTGGCTACAAAGAGAAGGTGAAAATGTGGCTGGTGAGTGAGGAAAAGGTCTGGGGTAAGGGCATAAGTCAAGGGACTCTACAGTAAAACTTAAGGAATTAGAAGACATTGGGGCCAGGCACACAGCTCTCTCTGAGAAGATCTGTGTGGCTCCCAGCCTTCCAGAGAAGGCCTGTGCACACTGCTTAAGGGGCCACAGAGTTCCCAGGCTACAGGCAGGGGAGGGAAGAGGAGAGGACAAGAGGGACTCCTGGGCTACCTGCTTTTCTCCGGAAGCAGAAGGAGCGGAAGGGACACTTTCCATGCCAGATGTGGAGATGGGGGACCAGCTGGCAACTGCTGTCATCCACATTCTCCCAACCTGGGAAGCAGGCAGAGAGCTGAGAACCTCAGAGAGTAGGGCCTTGCAGAAATTAGAAGGAGGTTATAGGGAGGCATGAGAACAGAGCAAAGGATGGAGTGTCTCGAGTGGATGGGATCTCCAGAGCCTGGTGGGAGACCTTGAGAGTGGCCTTACTTCTACCCTACATACTCCCTCCTCACATAGCTTACAAGTCCCTCCCATATCACCTTCCCACCCCCCACCTCACCCCCAGAAGCAGCCATGCACATGTGTCCTAACCATACCGCATGGTGTGGGCCCCACAGCCAATTCCAACAGCCTTGGTTATAAAGGAAAGAGGGCCCAAGAGAGAAGACTGGGAACCTCCTCCCAATAGCAGCTTCATCCAATGGACAATAAAAGCCTCCCCTTCCCTGCCTGCTCCTTTGGGGTGACCACTTCTTCCCACCTCTCCCCTGGCATCACTCTGTCATGGGGGTGAGTGGCAAAGTGGACAAAGTCTAGGGGCTCCTGGAAACAGTAGCCCAAGCCAAGGGCCATCCTTGAGGCTACTGCTGGCTCACGAGCTGTGGAAAAAACTTGGAGTTGTCCAATTTTCAGCCCAGGGAGAGGCCGTGAGCCCTCTTATGTCATGGGTGTCCCTATGGTATGGTTCCCCAGGGCCCTGCCTCCCTTACCCTCTGAGATGTACTTGAGCTTCAGGCACTGGTCACCTCTGGCCCCAGTGAAGTCAAAGAGCTGGCAGGGGCCACGCAAGCGGCCACCGTGGGGCTGCTCATTGGTCAGGGCCCACTGCAGGGCACAAGGCGTGTTGTTGAGGAAGTAGACGCGCAACTGCAGATGGGACTGCCCTGGTGCCAGCGGGGAGCAGAACATGGCCAGCTGCAGCCATTTGCGGGCGGTGTGCCCTGCAGGTGCCTCCAGCACACAGGTGTAGAGGCTGTGGAGGGAGACAGTGGCAGGGACCCAAGCCGGGGAGGCTGAGACTCCAGAGCACCTACCACCAGGCACCTGCCATGCACAAGGCCAGGGGAGCACTCCGGGGAGGAACAGGGGAAGGGGGATAAAGAGAGTGTATTACAGTGACTGGGGACCGATGACCAAGTGGGGAGGAGAACCAGCAGGGGAGAAAGGGAAGGTGGGCTTGGAGTCAGTGTATTTGAGTGGCCTCCCACACATGGCCCTGTGCTAGTCTGGGGGTGGCAAGGAGACTGGGAGAGAGAGGACCTGAGATTCTAGAAAGACAAAGAGGTGAAGGACAGAGATGGAATGGAGTCTCAGAGAACTGGAGGGGACAAACTGCCCTAGACAGTTTGGGGACAGTTTGAACAGAGGGACAGGGTAGAGAGAGATAATTTTAGAGACACAGAGGTGGGGAGGAGAATGGGTTGAATCAGACACTCCCAGACAAGCAGAAAGACACAGTGGGATGCACAGTCTTAGACAGGGGGAAGGAGACAAGCTGCCACAGATATCATGACAGGGAGGCACAGGGGGGATGTGAGATTTGCAGATCATCTTGGACAGATAAGGAGTTCTATACAGAGAGAGGAGGATGAGGCAGACAGAGACACAGGCACAGGAAGACAAGCCAATGGGCACATGCCTACCTGAAGTGGGAGAGGTGGATGCGACATTCATCCCGAGAAGTGTGGGCCCCTGGCTGCCCCAGGGGCTTCCAGGCCTTGGCATCGAGCAGGGTAGTATTGCTACTGTAGGTGCGGGCGTGGCTGGGCTGCTGGGCACAGTGTTTGAATGTGAGGGTGCAAGGCTTCAGGAAGGAGGCCCCATGGGGGCCACATGCAACCACAGGGCTGACCAGCCCCTGGGCTCGGGACAGCAACGGGGCATCTGACAGGTCCCACACCAGGACCAAAGACACCCGTTCCTGGCGGCCCACAGCCACAGCACCTGGGAAGAGGGAAAGCTGAGATGGGCCTGGCAGGCAGGTACACCCCAGTCCCTGTAGGAGAGGAAGTGGGGCAAGAGCCCAGGATAAAGGGTGCTCAGCAAGGCACACAGGAGGGCAGCATGGAGCTGTGATGAGCTGACTTGTTGTGTAACCCTGAGCAAGTCGTTCCCCTTTCTTCCAGGGCTGCTGCTAGCCTATTCAGGGCTTTGTGTGAATTGGCAAGAGAATTGGCATAGCACATTGATTCATTAGAACAAGGTACTTTCCACCTTCTAGGAAGTTGTCCTAAAAGGTATGTAATATGTCCACACCTTTGAAGTCAATAAGGCTATGCTAAAAATATTAAAAAATATACAAAATTATAAAGATGTCTATGAGTGATGGGTCCTCTGATATGATGCCCCAACAGGAGGTACAAACAACTGTATGCTGAGAAGGAAGCTGTTACCTGGTGGGATGAGCAGGGAGATGCCTGTATCCTGGAGCATCAGGCAACCACCCCGGTGATCCACCTCTCGAGCCGAAAACACCAACAGCTTGTGCATCAGCTGGCGGATGACGGTCTGGCCCTGAGTGGGTGTGTGCAGTTCCTGGTAGAAGGCAGCCAATTCTGGCAGCGTGGCTGGCAGGCCCTGCCTGGGGGCCTCATTTTCTGGTAGGGGGACAGGCTGGGACTCTGGCTCCTGTTGGCCATCTGGCTTCCTGCAGACCCCCAGCTTCCATCTACGACAGTGCCATCGAAGGCACTGGGCCAGAAAGACAACACTTGCCACTGGGACCCCCACGAACAGTAGGAACTGGGAGAGTTGGAAAGAACTCTCCTGGGGGCACATCTGCCTGGTCCCTCGTTGCTGCTGGCTCTCCTGTACCCCTGTGCCAGCCAAAGCCAAAGGCCTGGGGGAAAGAAGGGGTCAGAGCCTGGTTAAGCCTTTGGCTTCCATGTAGCTGCAGTGAGGACTAAGTTGTCTTCATTCTGGCGCACCCTGTACACCCCAGTCACATCAATTCCTTTAACAAAACTTCATGTCTGTGTCTCTCTCTCTCCCCACCCCCTATATTTTACTCAAGAACCTACCAGGACTTTCCATGACCCATGACCTCGTACATAAAGGTAAGCTCCCCTGAGGCACAGAGATCTTGGGTTTGGAGTTCAAAGACATGAGTTCAAATGCCACCTTGGTCACTGTGGCTGGGTAAGTTTGTCATATTACTTAAGATACCTTGATTTCCTCATCTGACAAAATATCCATCTCGATCTACATGTGCCCATATAGAGAAATCTGGAAGGGGAAAAAGCAAGCCACAGAGAGAGAAACAGCCTTTGATCTCATAATGTGGAAAATGAAACTATATGTAAGTATAGATACATATTTATGGGTGCATATATGTAAATGTAAATGTACAGAGAAAGATCTGGAGCAGTGGTATGCAATAAAAATATAATGCAAGCCACACATGTGATTTTAAACTTCCTAGTGGCCACCTTGAAGAGTAAGAAAAAAAGGAGAAATTAATAATACGCTTTATTTAACCTAGTATATTCAAAATGTTGCTTCACCAGGTAATCAATATAAAATCATTGAGATATTTTACATTCTTCTTTCATACTAAGCCTTTGAAATCCATGTATATTTGACACGCATGGCATATCTCACTTGGGACTTACTATATTTCAAGTGCTCAATAGCCACGGGTAGTAGTGAGTCCTGTCTTGGACAGCAGGGGTCTAGCAGGATACACCTCCCCCCAAACTATTCCTATTGGTCACAACTAGAAGACGCGACAAATTGAGAGGGTTGAAGGTGTGAACAAGGACTCTGAATGTTCTTAAACTCTTTTTTCTGTATCTGAATTTTTCACATCAAGCATATATTTTGTATTAACTTTGTAATTCTTTTTAAAGCTACTAGAAGTTTAAAAAAAAAAAGCCTCTCTGATGGTGAGGATGGCATGGGATCATGTGAAACTATAGGTTTTAAACACTGTCCAATGTGCTTGTTTATGAATGCCCCTCCTTCTGCCAGACAGGCCTGAAGGGAGTTCACAGGCACACACAAAGTACAAGAATAACAAAAGTTATAAGTAGAAGCAAAAAGAAAGAAAGGAAAACAAAAGTCGTGGCCTACAGTGAGGCTGGAATGAGACAGGGAAAAAGCATGCCTGTTCACCTGGTTCCTGTGAAGGCCACAGGCTGAGACTCTCCAGCAGCCTCCGCCCCCTCCCACTTCCCCAGCCCCTTTAATTTCCAACACCCCTACACTCTGGCCAGCCGGGGCTCCCCAGCCTAGTTAATTCTAGCCTCTGGCTTTCACTCACACTGCTTTCTGTTTCTCTGGCATTTGTTCTCCCCACCCCCTTCACCTACCCACCTGGAACCCTCCTGTGCAGTAGCGCCTCCCCCTGGCGCACCAGCCTTTGACAGTCTCACTGCTCTGAGGTGAGTCTCTCGGCTCTCCACAGCCGTCCTACCATACCAAGGAACTCCTGATTATATGCTGTCACGTGTGGTTTTTCCACCCAAATGAACATTTTTCTGAGCACTGGCTGTGCATCAGGCACTGTGGGAAGTTCGATCCTGCCAAAGTGACATCTTACTCTGCTGTCAAGGAGCTTCTGAGGGGATGGGATTCGTTCGCTCAGTAGCTGAGTTCCATCAGGCACAAAAGTCTCCTTTCAAAGTCCCTGGAGCACCCTCTGGTTGATTCACAAGGGTCCTCGCCACTCCCTTCGCTCACAACACCCACCTAGAGCTGAGGCTTTGCTGATTTCTTCCTTCCTTCCGTGGGACCTGTGAAAACTAAGCCCCCTTCCTAGCTACTCCCAGATGGAGACATGAGGACCTATTTCCTTCATGGCCTCACTGAAAACTGGACAGGAAGGGGAGATTTGGCACTGTTCCCTTTGCCTTAAAATCCACCCTGCAGGCAATGCACTAGGCCTCTTGCAGGGCACACAAGAGCAAGTCAGGTGAGTTGGCAGTGGATGGGGGCAGAGCAGCAAGCCCCTATAACTCTCAGCCATTCCTTTTGATTCTTCCACATTAGTAATGATGGTAATTCTAACTGTAATAATAATAATAGCTAACATTCACAGAGCTTACTCTGTGCCACTGTGTTAAAGCACTCTACGTGGCTTATCTCACTTGATCCTCACAGCAGCCTTATGAGCTAGGTATTATTTTTATCTCTATTTCACGGATAAGGAAGCTGAGTTTTTTCCCCACAGTGAGGATGGATGGGGAATTATTAGAGAAGTGAAGGTAGGAAGAAAAGATGATCAGGGATGACGAGGACCTCTAGAAACACCCTCTTTCTCTGCCTACCACTTCTTTAATCCCAGGTCTCTTCCTTCCCTCATCTAGAAGAAATGAAGTTGGAGCAGCAAGATACAAAAATAAAGTAAAAAAATAGAAGGAATTAAAGGTTCATCCTCAGTTCCACAGTAATGCCCCTTCCCCCACCTTACCAAGATACCAGTGGCAAGGGATGGGCCAGCTAAAGTTAAGAAATGAGGGGCCCTACTCTGTTTCTATAGCAACCACCTTCCAAAGACCAGAATCCAAATTCCCTCTACCCCAATGGGGAGCTACAGTGGCGTCCCCTTTCTCAGTCTTCCAGTGTGGAGTAGTTGGCATGCACCACTCCCAAAGCCACACCGAGCCTCTTCCCGGAGCCCATTCCTTTACCTGGCCTGAAGCAGGTTAACTCCTCCCCCAGATAAGCCTCAGGTCTCCTAGGCTGTTGCTCTTCCAGGCTTCCCTGGCCCTCATGCTGTCATCTCCCTGGCTGCAAGGGAGAAAAAGTCCCAAGTTTTGCTGAGTGGGATCTATAGCACTGCAGCCATTCACATGTGGATTGGAGCCTCCCAGACGAGCCTAGACTCCTCATTACACTCTTTTAGGTGTCTTGCCCCAGCTCCTAAGTTATCCTGGGTATCAGTTTGCCTAAAATGAGGGCCCTGTAGAATGCTGTCATCACCTGTCCCTAGACAGTTGCCTCCCTAGCATAAACCTCTAGACTCCTGCTGCGAAGTTAGGCCCATACCCTTTAAGGAAATGCTCAATGCTTCTCTGCCCCACTGGTTCTCGCTTTGCCTCTCCAACACCTGCTAGATCTAGAGTTGTTGCAAGACATAAAAAGTACTAAGATGAATGAGTCCAGATGTAAATAATAGAGAGCATTCATTAGCACAGTGTATATTTCCACAGGACATAGAATCTTAACCCTGGTCCCTACACCCATCTGCAGCAGCCCTTCTCCAAATCCCATTTCCCTCCCCCTCCTCCAGCAGAAGGTTCCCACACTCTGGCAGGTGGGCTGAGCTGGCCTGGGTCCACCCAGGCAATGCCCACTCCACCCCCAGCTGCCCAGAGGGTGCTCACCTCAACTTCTAGGTGCTTTCAGGCTGCTAGCTTGTCTAGTTCTTTCTCGAAGAAACAGAGGGGTTAGCCAGACCCAGTTGCTAGGCCAGCAGACAAATGGAAGAGGGTGGGGAATCTGGGCAGGAGCCTCCTGGTGATTCCTGGCAGAGTCCTGCCTCTCAGCCACCTTAAAGAGGGGTAGGGGAGAGTGTCTCCATCTGTTGGCAAAGTCCACCCATGACAAGGGAGTAGCTGAGGATCCCAGAAGTCAGTGAACTTTCCAGTCTAGGTCTGGAAAGGAGGAGACAGGGAGACAACCTGGGTGCAGGTGCTGCGCCTTGAAACTCCTCCCTGCCACGGCGCCTCCAAAAAGAAAAAAAAGAAAGAAAAGAACCCTCCCTACAGTGCCCTCTACTGGTGAGTGGCTGTCCCCAGCCAGCGGCTATTATTAATTAAAGTGGCAGAAGTTAAGAAGGGAACCTTAACCAGAGAATCTTAAACTACATTGTGCACAAGAAATGACCTGGAGGGTCTTGTTAAAATGCAGGCTGTGAGGCTCGGTGCCTGTGGCTCAAGCGGCTAAGGTGCTAGCCATATACACCTGAGCTGGCGGGTTCAAATCCTGCCTGGGCCCGCCAAACAACAATAACGGCTGCAACCAAAAAATAGCCGGGCATTGTGGCAGGTGCCTGTGGTTCCAGCTACTTGGGAGACAGAGGCAGGAGACTCGCTTGAGCCCAGAAGTTGGAGGTTGCTGTGAGCTGTGATGCCACAGCACTCTACCCAGGGGGATAGCCTGAGGCTCTGTCTCAAAAAAAAAAAAATGCAGGCTGTGGTTCTGTTGGTCTGGGTAGGGACCGAGATTCTGCAGCTCTAAGAAACTCCCCAGTGATGCCGATGCAGCTGGTCCCAGTATCTAGTTCCACCTTCCTCCTGCACAATAAAGCCCCCTGAGGCCCTGAGAGGTTACCAACTCACATGTTTCTGGTGCCTTTGGCATGTGCCCATATCTGATCCCCACTCCATGTCTTTCTCCTCCCACTCTCAGAATGGATAAGGGTACTTCCCTTTGGGGGAGAGCTAAATTTGGGGGCTATATACCCTCCGAGTTCCTAGAAACTCTGCCTAGGAAAGAAACATGGCGCCACTGGAAGGAAAGCTCCCTATGGAGAGGGATTTTTTTTCCATCTGTTTTCCTGATGTCTCCAAAGCTCCTGGTTCAGCCTGATACATAGTAGTGTTCAATAAAGACTTCTTTCTTGAATGGAGGAATGAACCAGCTTAGAGGGAAGAGGATGCATTTTGGATCTATACCACCGGCACGGAACCCAGGTGATTCACATGTTGTCTGTGTAGTCTGGGACAAGGTATTTAGCCCCTCTGGGCCTCAATTCACTTGTCTGTCAAATGCAGATAAAAAATATCACCTTATGGGGGATACTGATTGCTATTATGGAGCTAATAAATGTAAAGTGCCCACCACAGAATAGGTACTGGATAAATGGCAACTGTTATCAGTATGGTGCGGCCTCCTGGAGTGGAGGAACTTTGGTGAACTCCCCTAGTCTCCTCAGTTATCATCTCTAATAGAAAATAAGTAACTTAGTCTTTCATCTCAGTTAATGATTCTCTCAACTCTTGTCCCCAACTGCAACCCCCCTCCACTCTGCTTCCTTCCCTGGTGGAGGTGAGAGGGTGAATAAACCTCTCAGAGGAGCCCAGCCCAGCCCAAGTGCTGAGATGTAGCAAAGCAACCAGTAGAGAGCAGGCCACATGGAAAGATCATCTCATGCCTAAAAGATCAACAAAGAAGGGGTGCTCAGAACTTCGATAGGGAATGAAGGGAGTATTTATCTTTGTTAGACAAAGCTCTGAGTCACACAGGAGGTTGGACTTTGCCAACAGTTGGGGACACTCTCCCCTGCCCATCTCTAGGGCAGCTGGGAGGCGGGACTCTCTGCTGGGAAGCACCAGGCTACACTTGCCTGATTCCCCACCCACCTCCACTTGTCGGCCTTCCCCTCTGAGTCACAAAGTCCTAGGGGTTTGTGAAAGATCTATCAAGCTAGAGTTCCAAGCCAGGAAGGGTCATGCCAACCAGGAAGCTATAACCAGTGGCTGTGTTCATGGATTATGAACTTACTTGAAAGCTGGTGCTGGCCTCACTTGGGAGACAATCCCAGATTTCTGGAGAAATCTGAGGATCCCTACTCATGGACACAGAGCTAGTTCACAGTATGCTGGGATCACAGGCATCATTAGCATTGTAGCCTGGGCCTGATACGACATTAGAGGCCCCAGTCTCACAGTGTCAGATCCTCAGCATAACCCTTCAAACATTCCATCAAGTGGCACTCTCCAGAGGCCACGCACCCAGGGCCTGGCAGACCAGAGAGACCCCTGCAGAAAGGAACTTTTTGGGGACATGCAAGCCAGTGTCGATACCCTTGTCACTATCTGAGAACGGCAGACCAGCTGGCAGCCCAGCTCCACCCTTCTCCCACCACACCTCTCCTGTCACACACGTGTGTGTCCACACATCATGTACCATCAGGCAACAGCCTGGGAGGTGTGCTGTCCAAGGTAAGGGGAGAACAGGATGGGGGACAGGAGGTACTGGGAATGGCTGACAACAGAAAAAGAGAGGATAGAGTGCAGAGGGGTGGAGAAGGAGGCCCTCCAACACAGGACCGAAACAGAAAAACAGGTAGGTAGGCAGAAGGTGAACAAATGAACAGAGAGGAGCAGGGAAAGACACTGGAAATATACACAGGCAGGTATGCTGGTTGGCCCTGTCCCAGGAGCCTCCAGGACAAGTGATCCTGATCCTTGACAGAAAAAGATGGATTAGGCAATCAGTCTAGAACACTAAAAATAATCAGATTTATCCTCCCTTCAAGTCCTATCCATCGTGTGGGGGAGGCTGAACTATCATGAGCAAATCAGAAGAATATTGGGCAGGGGCCTCGGGTGCAGGAGTCTATATAGTCTCATGCAAATGACATGCAAAGCAGCATGCAAATGAGCATGACCACATCTAAATCTAAAATCAGGTAGTAGTTTCCTTGAGAAAACTTCAGGCCACAAGAAATCGGCCATTTGTGTTTCCAACCTGACCGGCTAGAAATGGAGAGGTGTAGGGGTAGCCTCATCCCCTAAGGCAGCAGAGGCAGAAGCAAAGCAAGGCTTCAGAGAAGGCTTCCAGTGTTGGTAGGCTGAGTTTGAACTTGGGCAGATCAGCCTGGGAGGGTCCTTTGAATGCTCCAGTCTGGTATTGTGAGATAAGTGTGAGGGAGGTGGGCTGGCCCATTTGTGACTAGAAAAGAGCTCCAGGTAACTCTGGCTCCTGCCTTTAGAACATGGTCCTTCCCAGTTGGTTACTGTCAGCTTAGGTAAGACACTGTCTTAATGGAGGGCCTACTCTGTACTTGGCCAGGTGTTGCCCACTGTGAGAGGTAAAAAAGGTGGTCACACCTGGGTTTGACCTCCAGTATTCAGATACATGCAGAGGAGAACTTCTGCTAAGAAGCAGTTACCAATGCTGGACATATCCTCCAAGTGCCAAATGAGTAGTATGGAGAAAACAAGTGCATGGAAGCCAGAAGGTGGGCAAGGCAGTGTGGGCTGGGTGGGGATGGCTCAGAGGAAGACTGGATAATGGGCCCAGGGAAGGGGGCAGGACCTTAGCCAGGGCCTAGCATCAGCTTGGGCAGTGGAGACAGACAAGGAGACATGGAGAAAATACTGAGGGAATGTTCATCCTTAGCACGTTCTTTGTCTCCCCAGATTTTGCCTCCTCAAGGTGAATGAGGCTTGAAGGGGCTATCTTTGTGATCCTTCCCCATCTGGGGCCCATCCTGGTCTGGCTGTTCACTCATAATCACATGTCCAGTTGGTGTGAGGGCCTGAGGATGCTGTCCTGGTGCCCGCCCCACAAAGTCTTATTGGTTATATGGACAACTGTCTACTCTGTTATGGGGTAAGCACTCATTTCTCACATACCGCCCTGGCTCTCACCAAGGTGGGAACAAGACTCCTATGTCCAAGCTGCTGCCATATACTGGCCTCCATTTGTGCCTCTTATGGTGGGCCCCAAAGAGATCCTCCGTGCCTGCCTAGGATTCCAGCTAGTCCTTCTTCTACCCTCTCCAAATCTCCCCATGCCCCACCCCACTCCAGGATACCCCATTCCTCCCACCAACTTTCCCTGGCCTTCAAATGATGCGTAGGCCCACTTGCCCATATTTGAGTCCACAAGGGTAAATGGGAGCCCTCATGCCAGAGGGCCTCTTCTTTGTGCCATGGACCGCCTGCCTGCTGAGTGTTTCTGCCACCATCTCTCTACAGCTATGCCTCCTATCTGGTGTGGAATGACTTGGGAGGGGGCTTTGGGTGGCCCCTGGCCCTGCCTCTCGGCCTCTATGCTGTACAGCTCGCCATCAGCTGGACGGTCCTGATTCTCTTTTTCACAGCCCACAACTCTGGTCTGGTAAGGCATGGGGGCTCAGTAGTTGATGTAGTTAGTGCAGGTGAAACCACCATACCCCAGAAGCATAATTCAGTAGATCAATCAGGTACAGGCAGGTAACAGGTGGGCAGACTTCTCTGACCTCCCACTGTGTGCACAGAGCCCCAGGGACTTGGCTCATTATTGTGCCGGGTGCTGCAGAAAGGAGGAGAGGCCAGTACCCAGGGCAGCCTACTGTAAACCTGCCCCTCTGCCCAGGCCCTGCTGTATCTGCTGCTGTTATACGGGCTGGTGGTGAGCACAGCACTGACCTGGAACCCCATCAACAAGCTGGCCGCCCTGCTACTGCTGCCCTACCTAGCCTGGCTCACCGTGACCATTGCCATCACCTACCACCTGTGGAGGGACAGTCTTTATCCAGAGCACCGGCCTCATCCCACAGAGAAGAGTGCCTGAGGCCCCAGGGCATAGGAGAGGAGGGGGACAGCCAGGATGGGGAGAAGAGTCTGTAGGCAGGGCTGTGGGGCTGGGACTCGCCCCCCTGGGGTAGGCCATCCTCCTGGCTCTCCTTGTACCATTTTCCCTTAGAATTCAGAGAAATGGGATTGGGGTGCACTTAAATAATAAAATCCTATAACTTTGAGGGTATGATGTGAAATGTATGTTTGAGTGTATGATGCTTAGGGTGCAGAGTGGGAACAGAAGCTTCTGTACCTGTGTGTGAGCGTGCACATGAGAATGAACTTGCAAAGGACCATGTGGGATGCACCAGCTCCACTCCACCCGTCTGCCCTCCCAACCCAGCTTAAAGATTTAGCAATACAATTTTAATGACCTGTAAGAAAAAATCTCCCTGAAAAGTAACATAAGGTCAAAACAGGAAAGTAAAGTAAAAAAGGATACTAATTTATACATGTTAAGGTTATATATTAATTTTTATCAGATTTACTATAGAATACATAGCAATAACATATAACATGGGGGCGGCACCTGTGGCTCTGTGAGTAGGGTGCCGGCCCCATATACCGAGGGTGGCGGGTTCAAATCCAGCCCCAGCCAAACTGCAACAACAAAAAAATAACCAGGCTTTGTGGCAGACACCTGTGGTCCCAGGTACTTGGGAGGCTGAGGCAAGAGAATCGCCTAAGCCCAAGAGCTGGAGGTTGCTGTGAGCTGTGATGCCACAGCACTCTACCAAGGGCGACAAAGTGAAACTCTGTCTCAAACAAAAAAAGATATATATATACAGTACAAACATGTTATATGTCAGTCATGCTAAAACCTTGTGTGATTATCTCTAGTAAGATTATAGAGCTTCTTTGGTTTTCTTTTTTTCTTTTTGAGATGATCTCACTCTGTCACCCTGGATAGAGTACCATGGTATCATTGCTCACAGCAACCTTAAACTCTTGGGCTCAAGTGATCATCTTGCCTCAGCCTCCCAAGTAGCTGAGAATACAAGTGTGCACTACCACACCCTGCTAGTTTTTCTGATTTTAGTAGAAACGGGGTCTCACTCTTACTCAGGCTGGTCTTGAACTCCTGAGCTCAAGCAATTCACCCACCTCAGCCTCCCAAAGTTCTAGGATTACCGGCATGAGCTACCATGCCTTGCTGATTTTTTTTGTTTGTTTTCATGTACTCTTAGGCTTTTAATTGTTTACACCAATTAATTACTATTACAATAAGTAAAAACACTGGGGAAAAAAGGATGTAAAATCTCAGGATGCTTACCAGCGAATTCAAAGGAGCTTCTTATCCAGCCTTCTCTATTGCTTCTTTGTCTAAATCTTCCAAGTGACTTTTAAATTTTTATCTTTTCTCTCATCTTATTTTCTTCTGTTCTTGTTTCAAAGTCCTGATGGTGGCAAAGACTGATTGTCCCTGAGGATGCCTCTCCAAATCCTAAATGGCCAGCTGGAGGCCCAAATCCCTTGCAGCAAGGGGTCTCGACCTACTGGGGGGTGGGGGGGATCATGGCAAACTGAAAATTACCAGTCACTCTAGGGATAAGGCCTGAGCAGCAATATTTTACAACTGCCCCAGGACCTCCTCAGGTGCAGCCAAGGCTGAGAACCACCGCTGAGTGAAGTTTTGTTTTTTTTTTAAATGCACATTCCTCAGCCCTCATACTATGAATCAGAACGTTTGAAGTGGGATCCTGGCATCTTTAGATTTCTTTAAAGCTCCACAGCACTTTGTCAGCTGCTCACTAAAGTTTGGGTGCTCTGCACACAGATTATTTCCCAGGGGCCTTTTAGCTTTGATAATTTGTGTTTCTGCCAATTGAGTTTCAGAACTGAAACAAACTCTGTCCTCTCTGGTGCAAAGCCAGGAGGGCAGCATCATTTGAGAAGGGGACTGGCTCTTTCCAGAGCTTATCTCAGGAAAGGGAATTTGCAGCCTCCCCTCCTCCACTAAGGGCATGACCTGCCAGCCCAGCAGGTCACCTGCACCCCAGGAGAGCACACACAGTGTCCTACTAACCTTTGTATCTCCAGCCACAGGGCAGAACAGGGTTCAGAGTAGGTACTCATACATTTTGTTGATTTATTGAATAAATAAATGAACACACTGTCATACTTAAAAAAATATCCTGCTACACCCCTACTCTGTACCAACTGAAAAAGAAGGGTTTCATTAGTTTTCGAAACTTCTCCTGGATCTAACGTGCAGCCAGATTGAGAACAGCTGATGTAGGGCTCCTTTTCACAGTGCGCCCCAGTGACCTCCTGCTTGAGGTAGACTTCAGCCCTGCTCTAGACAGTGAATCAGATCACTGTAGGGAATAAGGGCAATGAGGTGCAATGGCTGCAGTCCTGGTCCTGGAGTCAAACCAGCTTAGATATTGAGGCTGTCCTTTATGAACTAGTAAATCGGTGCAATTTACTTTTACCTATAATAACTAACTGATAGAGGATAGACTTGGGAAGCCACACTACATGGATTCTTATCCTAGCTCTTCTATCAGTGTGTGACAAAGGAGCACACCAGAAGAATTTGTTATCATTATCATCACCTCATACAGGCAGTATAACACAGGAAGGCCATAAAGTTCGTGTGCAATTTAAAATCAACCTTGTGATCACCCCCACTAGGCAACAGCAACGGTGGCGGGAATGGGCCAAAGTGGTGCCTCACAGTCTGCCTGCCTGGTGGGATTGGCAAGCTGAGCCACCAGGTCCTGGTGATATCGGAGTTTCTTGGTCTCGTAGAGGGACCACAGGATCAGTGGTAAGTCAGGATTTATTCAAAGAAACAAAAATTACAACAACTACAAAAAACCAAACCTCCTGACAGAGAGAACCCAGGACGGGAACAAGTTCTCCTGCTCCCTCTTTGAGGACTGTCCTTGGGCTCTCTGCTCAGGGGGTTATATAGTGGCAGAGGGTTGTTTTGCCCAGAACTCAATGTTGACTGTTAGGTGGTGGGTCTTCTCAGTTACAGCCAAGTTGTCCAGTGAACTCTCAGGCCTTGGAAACTTACATGAAATTCACCAGTCAGAAGTGTAGGTGGATAAGACAGCAAGGGCATCCATGAAATTGACCAGTCAGAAATCCTTGGGAGGAGACAGCAAGTCGCCAGTGTCTCCCCAGCAGGTGTCCCGCCCTTCCATCAAGCTGGTTCCTCCAGCAGCAGCAGCATCAACACCCAGGGTTAAGGCGGCAGGTTGTGGCACCACCTTGTCCTGCATCACTGGGCCTAAGGGAGCCGAGGAGGAAGTCCCTAGGGGAGACTAGAGGGAAGCCCTAAGGTGACTGGCGGCTGGAGGGCTCATACGGTTCTGGGGGGAGGTACACCTCAGAAGAGCAGCTTAGGGAGAGGATAGGAAGCAGTGTTTAGGGGCTTTTTGGGGTGAAAGCGGGCAGCCGCCCCACCCCCACCCACCTGACCCCACCCCAGTCCTCTCTCCAAGTCCTAAACCCTTCCCAGAGACACCAGGTCAGAGTTCACGGTAGTTCCCGCCCAATTTGATACCCCTTTGGGGAGGAGAACTCAGATTAATCTGTAGTGGGAACGGTGGAATCTAAGGCTGAGACCAAAGGGTGCAGAGGCAGGTTATGAAGGGAATCCATTCTCCTTCCCACCCTACACCCACACCTCCCCTTCACCCCTGGCCCCTGTTTGTTTTACTCTTTCGAAGTCTGCTGGCCAAGAGGTGACTTACCTAAGCTCTCCAGTTGCTGCCTGCCCTTTCACTTGCAGGCAGGGAAGTTGCCTTGTCCTAGTTGGTCCTCTAGCTTTTCTGGCTCATGCTGAAGCCTGTTTGTCCTGTATTCCACTCTATAGGAAATTAGTACAAGGTCAAGCTCTATATGGGTGGGAAGGGGCACTTGTAGGGCTAGAATGGAGCACCAGTGATTGTTTGGGGGGCTTATACATTGTTTGAATGTAGAATAAAACCTTATAGAGACTGGTTGGTGTAAGCCAAAATCTCCATTTTCTATAATACACGTTGGCTCTTCTTCTCTTTGCAGCATATAATCTGCAGTTTGTGTTAAAGGAAAATTTGAAAGAGGGAAAGGACAGGGTTTTAATAAAAATATCTTTTGACGCTCCATATAAATAAATAAAATCAACCTTGTATTTGCTGCCAATTTATTCATGTTACCAGCTAAATCTAGAAGAACAGAACCTCCAAAAAGGTGTACCATTCCAATGGTCTGACTTCGACCGCCCTGTAAAGCTGAAGCTACTAGGTGCCTTTACCTTAGAACTTGGCTAAGAAGAAAGCTTAATTTGACTGGCATGACTGCCTGATATGATATGAGCCAAACTAAAGAGTTTTTTGGCCTTGATCAGAATCTCAGCTTGAAAGGGAGCAATCCCAAACTCAAATTTGTACCTTCTGACCCTAAAGTTGTCCTTAAAACCTCCTTTGTACAAGCTCCTTGGTTCCTGGGCAAGGGGAAACTCTGAGCCCCACATCTCCCAACCTGCCTGAGCCACTTGTCTTTCCTCTACCCCATTTCCCAATTCTGAGCCCGGCCTGGGGCACAGCTAACCTTCAGCTCCTCCTTTTGTTACCCAGAGTTGTACCTAAGTACAGGTAGAGATGAATTCTAGGATTCCACCATCCAAATCATGTGTGTATGCTTTTCTGTCCTGAGGTGGTATCTTTCCATGTGCCTCTGATGGGGTACTTGGTGTCTGAATTTGATTCACTCACAAACTCTTCACAGACCAGAGCAGATCTACCATCCAGTGGCTAGTGAGAGAGAAGGAAAACAGCAAACCCAGGGGGTAGTATGTCCCATTCTATTGTATCCGAGCCCCTTCTTCCCTCCCCTGCACCTTCTCTTTTCCTCACATTGCCAATTTCTGCAGAATAGAAACAGAGAGGGGCAAGGTGAGGTGGGAGACTGGTATGTCTATGTCCAGAGGACACAGTTTAGTCAGCTGGCCTGGGAAGGGAAGGGAGCAGAGTGCACAACGTGTTTTGCTGAGCATCTTTGGCCCCTCCTGCCCACAGGCAGGTAGAGCTGATGCAGAGGGGAAACCTAGAGACCTGAGTATTGTCAGGCTGGGGCCAGGGCTCCAAAGTCTCTTCGCTTCCTTGATGGGTAGCCACCATCCACTCCATTTCCTAAGCCCAGTTTCAGAACCTTCCCAGAGTTTCCCTTTCCCGAAATTACAGAAAACAAGCACAAATCCTTTTGTTTTAAGGATTATACTGCTGATCCTCATTAGCTCATAAGTTACTGAGTCCAAAACCCAACTTTGTTGGGGACTCCCTCAGACTTTGACCTTCCCCTTTTAAAGCCCAGGTATTGCCCACCAAAACATTTCCCTCCATCCCAGACTCTTTCTTCCCTCTTGTTTCCAAGGCCCTTCAGACCCTTAGCCCCCTCTTACGGTATAGAAGCCACCCTGGGTACCCAGAGCCTCTACGGTGTCCATCCGAGGCCTCATCATCCCTCTGCAAGGTTCTCTGGCCCACACAGAAACTATCCTTTCAGGCAAACATCAGAAACCTTTCCCTACTATTTATTCCACCTGTACCTGCCCCAATACTTTTCTCATTTAAGGGCTGAAATGCTCCCCTCAAAAGTTGTAATTTATTGCTTCCTCTCAGTAGGTTCTTTGGCCTTACAAACACCCCTTCAGAGAGGAATACTATTAGTCACCATAATGTGCATGATTCTTATCAGATTAAATTCCACAAAGACTGAGAGTGCCAGCCGCAGGAGTCAGGCAGTGCCAGAGGAGCTGGGTGGTGCCAGGAGTGGCCATTGGAATGGAGGACCATAGTGACCAGGACTAAAGTCTTGGGTGGTACTATTTTGCCCAGTGTGTCCTGCATGGCAAGGCAAGCATTGTGTCCTGTACAGAAGGCTGAAAACCCCTGGCCTGCCCTGAGATTCCAGCCTCAGACTCCGGGAGACCCTTGCCCTTTCCCCCTTTCACCAGCCAAGGCCGCTCAAAGCCCTGGACACCCCATGTTTATGTCAACAGAATGGTTGCCAGAGACGGCAGGCTCCGGCCTGCCAGCGGGATGTCTGGTGCCCAAGGCCTGTTGTTTGTGTACCTTGTCTCAGTAGTGACCAGAGGGGCAGGCGCGCCTGGGCTGGGTCTCTCAGGCAACGTGCTGTTGGGGTCCAGCTGTCCCTGCACATAAAGCACCCACTCCATCAACGTGAGGTATCTTCTTTCACAGAGTGAGAATTTAAACTTTCCTCTGGTGAGGCTTCTATTTTCCACCACTCTCTCCTGGCCTCTCTGCTCCCTTCCCAGTGAGTGAGGCTCCACATGGCACCAACACCCAAGGAACAACAGTGCCTGACTCTGTCCTTTTCTCCTTAGCCACCTCCTAGAATCTCAGAATGTTTTCTGAAGTGATGATGGGAAATGTGGCAGGGGGAGACAGGTGTATCCTAGGCCTAACCAAGCTTGTTCCAGCCACTGCCACCCTGAGAGGGCAGGGACTACAGAGACAGCCTGGAAGAATGCTGTTTTCAGTTTCCATCCCCACTCACCAGCTGCCTGGTGTATCTAAGCTTGTGCTCCAACACACACCCCTCTGGTGGACCACACACAGTCTCTCCCTTCCTTCCTCACAGCCTGGCCTCAGGGGTCCTGGCAGCAGCAGGAACTGAATGGTGAAGGGCATAAGAGGACGAATCTGGAAGCAAATGGCTCTATCCTATTAGCTGCATCACTTTGAGCGAGACACTTAACCTCTCTGGTCCTGATTTCCTAACCTATTAAATGAGAATAATAGTTCCTGTTCCAAAATCCTTATGAGGAATAAATGAATTAATTTATATGACATGCTTAGGGCAATGTCAGGCTGGCAGCAGAGGCTGTGTTAATGTCAGCTCTCCTTGTTACTGAATTCCAGGCAGCAGAACATACCTGCAAAAGCACAGAACTTGAGGGTGACATATCTGGATTCAAAACCCAGCACCCCACTGGCTCCCTGTGCAACCTGCAACAAAATACCTTACTGCCCATTTTCCTCCTGTGCAGGAGGGGCCTATAATTGGGGTGGGAGGGATGGAGTACACTGGCCCTAAAAAGAGTTTAGAGGCAGCTGCAGGAGGAGGAGTCAGGCTCCTGGCACCTGACCTCCCAGATTAGCTGCTGTACTCTGGGGCCAGCAGGGGAAACTGGTCTGACTTGGAAAGGAGAGCAGGGACCAGCCAGGAATTCCAGGAGGTGCCATAAATAGCCAGAGCAGGCCAGAGGGCCTCCGGGGATGGCATGCTTGGGGAAGGCTCAGAAGGAGCAATGAAAAAAGGAAGCTGTCAGTCATCAGTCTGGGGGTGGGCCCAGGGCTTTCTCCCAAAGGTCAAAGGGAAAACTGTCTATGAGTGTGTTAGGAGGACGAGGTCACCTCTTCAGGAAGGGCCAGGCTGGGACCTCCTGTATACCATCTATTCAGAACTCCACTCTTTGTGAGAGGCAGGAAATTCTCACCATACCGTTCACCCGTACTCTGTGAACAGGCCCAATCTGCTCCCTCATTTTCATTTCTTTGGCCATCTGGGAATAGAGACCAATACACACCCTGTGTCACAGTGGGGAAACTGAGGCCTAGAGATGTTAAGTGGTTTGGCCAAGATCACACAGTGAATCAGGAACTGAGATGGGGATATGAAGATGGAATGTTTTTTTGCCTCCAGGGCTATACATGAAAGCCAAAATATAAGAACTTGTCCTTAGGAGGAAGGCTTTCTCAATGTGCAAGGATCCATGCTCCTCACTCTTCTCCTCAAGGCAATCAACACTTCCTCATTTGATCCAAGTACATCACTGTAGCTCAGGTGTCCCCACTTGCGGCTCGCCTAGGACATTTATCCGGCCTGCCGGGTATTTTTGCTGCCGCTGCCTGTCCTGCTTAGCAGCCGACTCTTTCTCGGGAGTCCGGCTTTCCCATAGTCTGAGGGACAGTGAACTGGCCCCCTGTTTAAAAAGTTTGAGGACCCTTGCTAGCTGGTCTTAGGAAGAGGGAGAGGAATACTTGTTTATAGTGCACCAGAGATGTTTAATCAGAGGTATGTAGGTTCAACCCTGAAAATAAGACGGAACAGAGGCTCAGAAGACCTGAACTCCTGTGATCTTATATAATTCACTTCATCTTTCTAAGCCTTAGATCCCTAACTTGCAAAAGGAGGCCAGTAATTCACACCCATATGGAACTGGTGTGAAGACTAAATGAGAATGTAGGCTTGAGTGTCTGATTAACGCCCTAAACGTGATAAAGACTGTGAGCTCTTGGTGAGGCAGTACTTTATTCATCTCTATAGTCTCGGTATTTACTATTGCACCCAGCACATAAAAATATCTGATAAATGTTGATTAAATAAGAGGATGACATAAACTCTTTGCATTGAAATGTTGTATGTTTGTGTGGTGATAATATTCTATCAGCTACCAGCTATCATTGCTTTTTTGTTACACAGACAGTATTACCTCTCACCTGTGTTTTATTCCCCAGGAAGAAATGTCTGAAAAAATAATTTCCAGGGGCAGCGCCTGTGGCTCAAAGGAGTAGGGCGCCGATCCCATATGCCAGAGGTGGTGGGTTCAAACCTAGTGCTGGCCAAAAACTGCAAAAAATAATTTCTAGACAGAAATGCTTTTAGTAATAAATCTAATAGATAAGATGGTCATATAGTTGGTTCTCCACATGGGGACACTTTTGGGCGTGAAAGGTCTGCTAGTAATAATTATTCCTGGACAACAGGAAAAAACCACGATCATCTCAATGACAACAGGAAAAAACCACGATCCTCCCATCCCAATGCTGGGTATTGTAAACAGAGCCTTCTACTGCTCAGACTCTCTGGAGGAGGAAGCCCTAAATTCTCCAAACCATCCTCTAGTGAGACCTTCGAAAGGGGACTCTACCTTCTTGTCCCCACCATCCAACCCCATTTGTTCCCCAATGTTCTTTTTTTTTTTTTTTTTGAGACAGAGCCTCAAGCTATCCCCCTAGGTAGAGTGCCATGGCATCATGCTCACAGCAACCTCCAACTCCTAGGCTCAAGCGATTCTCCTGCCTCAGCCTCCCAAGTAGCTGGGACCACAGGCGCCCGCCAAAATGCCTGGCCATTTTTTGGTTGCAGCCGTCATTGTTGTTTTGCAGGCCAGGGCTGGGGATTCGAACCTGCCACCTTAGGTGTATGTGGCTGGCGCCCCAGCCACTTGAGCCACAGGCACCGAGCCTGTTCCCCAATGTTCTTAGGTTCCTCATTTTCAACCTGCAGGTGACCCTGACCCCTTCTTTCCATTTGCCTGAAAATGTCCTAGAGTGTTTGCACTGCCTCAAACATGAAAACTTGTAACCCTTGATAAGTACTCATTGTGTGAGCTGCAAAAATCATCCAGTGATCCTCTGCCACTGTTCCAGCCCTATAGCTTTTCTAGGGGCCCCAGTCATCTTTCTCTAGCTTCCAAAGACTTCCATCGGTCTCCTGCTTCTGCTTTGCCCCAGGTGCTCTTGTAAAAACATAAGTCAGACCATGTGTTTCATCTACTCAGAGACAGTGGCTTCCCAACTCAGAGAAAAAGCCAAGGTCCTTAAAACAATCACGAAGCCCCAGCCTGCTTAAGGCTTGTTATTTCTCTGGCTTCATCTCCTAGAATTCTCCAGCCACCCAGGAGTCCTTGCTAGTACTGCAAACACACCGAGAATGCCCCCATCTCAGGCCCTTTGCACATGCTGTCAACCCCACCCTGGAACACTTTCCTATCAGATACCTATATGATTAGTGCCCTTGCTTCCTTTAGGTATTTTCTCAATGGTCTCCTTTCTAAGTCCTCTGGCTACCCTGTAAAAATATAACCCACCCCTTGACACTTCCTGTTCCCCTTCCCTGCCTTCTCTCCCTAGCACTTACCAAATGGAGCATAGACTTTACTTATCTTTTTTATCTTTTTATCGTCCAATTCTTTCAAGTTCTATGAGGGTAGGGCTTTTCTTTTTTGAAGCAGAGTCTTTGTGTGTGTGTGTGGTTTTGGCCAGGGCTGGGTTGGAATCCACCACCTCTGGCATATGGGGCCAGTGCCCTAATTCTTTGAGCCATAGGTGCTGCCCTTTGAAACAGAGTCTTACTCTTTCACCCAGGCTAGAGTGCTATGAGTTCAACCTAGCTCACACCAACCTCAAACTGCTGGGTTCAAGCAATCCTCCTGCCTCAGCCTCCCCAGTACAGGAGGTGCCCACCTGTACAGGTACCCACCACAAGACCCAACTAATTTTTCTATATTTAGTAGAGATGGGGTCTCACTCTTGCTCAGGCTGGTATTGAACTCCTGACCTCAAGTGATCCTCCTGCCTTGGCATCCCAGAGTGCTAGGATTATAGACGTGAGCTACTGTGCCCAGCCTGAGGGCAGAGATTTTCATTCACTATGTTCTTTGCCATATTCCCAGTACCTGAAATAGAACCTGGCATAGAGTAGCCACTCAATAAATATTTGTTAAATAAATAAAAGACTGTGAGGGTGCAGAGCATGGAAGTTGAATATTTGGCTTCTGGAGTAAAACAGGCTGTATTTTAATCTGGGCTCTGTCGTTTATGAGCTGTATGACCTTAGACAAGGCCCTTTTGCCTTCTGCGAGACTGTTTTCCCTGGTGATAAATGGGAAATACACATTGGGGGTAATATACACTGCTTCGGAGGGCTGTGGAAAGCATAGGTCTGTAAACTATTAAACTCACTGCCTGGTCCAAGGCTTAGTAAATGGCAGCTTTGTTAGTAGTGAAGGTCCCTAGGCAATCTGACTTTGTATTACAGGTTCCTAACAGGCAAACCCACATCTACTCCCTTTGAGTCACAACTCAAATACTTTCTTCCCAAATTGTCAGTTTTTATGCCACCTCCCCTTGGGACTCTCTTTCCTTATTTTTTCTTTTTTCCCTTCTCTTCTCTTCCTTCTTTCCTTTTTCTTTATTCTTTCTTTTTATTCATTCATTCATTCATTTATAAAGACAGAGTTTTACTCTGTTAACCAGGCTGGAGTGCAGAGGTGTGACCGTAGTTGTCTGTAACCTCTAAGTCCTAGGCTCAAGCAGTCCTACAGTCTCAGCTTCCTAAGTAGCTGGGACCACAGGCATGCACTACCACAGTGTGCATGTTTTTTTTATTTTTTATCTTTGTAGAGACAAAGGGTCTTGATATATTGCTCAAGCTGGTATTGAATACCTTGCCTCTCCCACACTGGCCTCCCAAAGTGCTGGAATTTCAGGCACAACCTACTGTATTCAGCCAGGACCCTCCTTTCCTGAACCAAAGTTCTTCCAATGGAAATGGTCTCTTTGCAATTACCCTCTTCAACACAGTTTTCTCATCCTGCTTAAAGCTCTGAGAGAGCTTCTTTCCTAAATCTCAGGCTTCCCTCCCAACACCCCTCCCACACTCTCCCCCAATGGAGCTAGGATGGTTAGGTGGGAAACAAAGGATAGACTATAAGGTGAGAGAAGAGGGAGGAGGAGAAAAGAGCAGGCCAAGCCATCCCCACCTGCCAGCTTCCTGTCCTTGCCTACTGATAAATTGGGGATACTAATGGCTAGATTTTCCATTCCCCCACCCCAGCACACACCGTCACTCAATTAAAAAAAGATAGAAGGAGAGGACCTGGGGGAGGGGCAGCAAGCCTTGGTTATAAAGCCTGTAGAGAGGTGGGGAGAACACACAGCCTGCCTGTTAGGTCTCTCCCGTCATTCCCAGACAGATTTAGCTGCTGACAGCTGCTTGGGACTCTGCCGCCTGGGCCTGGCGCAGAACTGCCATCTCTCCTCTCAGCGACTCTGGAGCCACAGCCCCTCATGGCCCAGAAGGAAGAGGACACTGCAGCCGCGGCGCCTGCCTCCCAGAATGGGGAAGACCTGGAGAACCTGGATGACCCTGAGAAGCTGAAGGAGCTGATTGAGCTGCCGCCCTTTGAGATCGTCACAGGGTGAGCCTTGAGTGTGGACCTTGTACCCCTCCCTAGAAAAGCATAGGCTGGGGCAGGCTGTGGAAATCCAGGGTGGTGCCTAGGGTTGGGGTGAGCGCAAGGCTGCAGCACTGAGGGTATACTTGCGGGCAAACCTGTGGGCATGGCAGAGCTGCAGGGACTCAGCAGTAAACTCCTAGGGGCTTCTCAGGGTGACACCTAGGACTTTCTACTCAGGGGGAGGGAGGAGGAGCTCCTTGGAGGCAAGAGCCCAGAGAATGAAACTGTCAGGCCTCCTGGTATTGGAACAGTCACCTGCCTGTCTAGGTAGAGGCTTCGTCCCAGGGAAGTTGATGAGGACAGAGGATGAAACAGGAACATTTATAATAAATATGTCCCCAAAGCACTCCTTCCCTTCTCCCTCTGCTTAGAGTGGTGGTTTCTCCTCTATCATATGTCTCTAGCTTGCCTGCCCTCCTTCCCCTCCCCTTCTCTCAAGAGACAGGTTCTTGCTCTGTCACTACTAAGGCTGGAATGCAAGTAGTGTGATTATAGCTCACTGTAGCCTCAGACTAGTCCTTTCTTTAGAGCGTCCTTCTGGAGAAGATTGTAAAACAGGACAGATCCATCCTTTCCCAAGACTGAATGAGAAGCAGTTTTTTTCCTTTTTGAATCTTTTCTGAATCTCCTTAAGAGCTCAGAAGGTGTCCAGAGCCACACCTAGGGAAACAGATAAGTTACAGCACAGATAACACAGGCCAGGAGCTTATGGACAGAAGGGCTGTTCCAACACCCTGAGCCACAGCCTCGAGGAATTGGGGCCCAGAGAAAAGGTATAGATGCTCTAAGGAGGGGGCTTTGCACAGGTCCTTCTGTCTTGCCAAGTTATGGTATCTCCAGGAGTAAGATCGAGTGGTCTTCCTCCTCTTCCTTCTCTTTTCTGATAGTGAAAAACCCTGCTAAATTCCTAAGCTAAGAATAAAAAGGGAATATATGGGGTCACATTTCCTCCTTGAGGCCCAGGTTTCCTTCATGAAGTCTCCAGCAATGCCCACAGGCAGAAGGTGCCACAGTAAGAGAAGTTTCAGGAAGAATGGAGGCATGATGCCTTCCAGAGGGAAAAGGAGCCCTGGGTGGCAATGTGGACTTGCTATTTTAAGCTTGGCAAGTGATTTTCATATTGGCCTCACTTTTACCATTTATTACATGAAGAAACTGTATTAGTTGATTCCTAAGGTCCCTTCCAGCTCCAGTACTTTCTGATTTCTATGAGAACTTAAGGGAAAATGTGTCCTAGTTCCTGAGATGAGTAGTAGCCCCTTAACTTCCCCTTTGCTCAGGTCTACCCAACCAATCTCACTCACATCTAGGATTAAGAGAGCAGCTGAGCACAGATTAATATAGACACAGGGAAAGCCTAGGGCAAACAGGCCAGGAGAATCCTCAATTCCAGTGGCTCGCTTATGGAAGTAGATCCTTTCTCTAACATGTAAGAATGCTGGCACATGCCATCCTTGGTCACACAAATATGCACACACACATATTCCACCCCATGCAGCACTGTGATCTCCCCCAGCACAGAGGCAGGGTAGGCCAACAACAGAATTTGACTATGTTTGTGGAGCTAAACATGTGTTGGGGGGGCGGGGTGTCCCAGGACAGTGGGTCCTAAAGGGTTAAGGCCTCTGAAGTAACCTACATTTCCCCAGGGCTTTATAATCACAGCATACTTTCATGTGCATGAGCTCATTCAACCCTCAGCTGCTTGGGACTCTGCAAGTGGCAGGTCTTCTGACTCCCAGCTAAGTGTCCTTTTCACTGGTGGTCTTATTCACCCTGAGTCTCAGGTTTTGCAAACAGAGCTCCACAGATCTCCATGTGCAAGATGGTAAGCATCAGAGGCTTTCCACAACTCAAGGCTCAAAAAAGAGGCACAGTGGGGCAGCTTTCTGGGCACACTGAGAGTAGTTCAGGTAGGAGGCAGAGCCCTGTGTGTTTCCTGGCCACAAGTAACAGCTGTGGAGATCTGTCTCCCGGCCCCCTCAGGATAAACACATGGCTTAAAATAGCCCAGAGGTGCAGCAATGTCAGGGACGGGACAGGGTAAGGGAACAGCTTTCCTCTCCTTCCCTCTCCTGGAGTCAAAGGGATCAGCAGAGTCATTTCTTTCCTAGCATGGAACCCCACAGGGGATGGATCCATAGTGCTCTTTATATTTAGGCCCAAGACTAGCAGAAGAGCAGGCGGGTTTTCAGGAAAACAGTCTTCAGTTAGGAGGAAGTACTTGGCAGGAAGAAGAGATATACCTACCCCACTCAGAGGGATTCTGGTTGAATAAGAGCACTCAGATCAAACAAAGCAAAACTAAGCACATTAACAAAATAACATGGTGCAAAGTATTGAAAAAAGCTCTAAGACTGTCATGGTGTGCTGAAACCAGCTCTTACTGGCCCAAGAGCTGACTGTGCAACATCTCTTCCTGACTTGGCATCCAATGACATCACCTTGGTAGCTTAAATGTTCTACAGTGGGAATATTTATGTTGTGGAAATCAGCAAATGTTAGAAATCTGGGCTTTTTTCTTTTCTTTCTTTCAGAGAGCTGGTTAAACACTTACCAGCACACCACTGACAAAGAAAAACCTCTGAAAGCAAGAGGAAGAGTACAGGAGGGTAATGCCTAACACACTGCTGACGGGTCACAAGTTACCTGGTAACAAGGATAGTTTCTGCATAAAATTGCTGGTCAACAATGTGCTAAGATGTTAGAAGCACTAAGTGATTCTATATTATAAGTAGCTGAGTGATGAAGAAGGGAGAAAGAATAAGATAGGCTAAATTTGAGTCAACTCGGAATTGAAACTGGGAAAAACCAATCAGGGAACAGCTGCTATTTTAGCACATGTTGACCAGAAATTTTACACAGAAACTCCATGTTACTGGATAAATTGTGACTGGTCAGCAATGTGTTATGGTGGGGCTCTGAAGGATACAATTTGAGGCCGGGAGAAGGCACCATCCATCAATACTAGCTTTAATTGAGTGTCTACTGCTGTCCAAAATCTGAGAGACTGGATTACTCAGATAAGGAAACTAAACCTCAGAAGGATAAATCATTTGGCTGAAGCTCATAGATGGAATAGCGTGCAAACCCCAGGACTATCTAACTCCAAGCCACCACACTGCATCCAAAAAACCAGAGAAGATTCTATGTTTTCACAAACATTTACTGAATTGTTATTCATTTACTGCCTGTTTTCCCCTTTTTAACCTTCATGGGGACAGGACTTTGTCTTTTTCATGCTTTATCCCTAGCACCTAACTCCTAATAGGTACTTACTTAATACATATTTGTTGACTAAATGAACTAATGAAGAACCACCTATTTTGTGTTAGGCTTTTGATCAGATGTTAGGATAGGACATGAACTGGGGGAAAAGTTCTTAAAGAGAATAGCTCAGGATATATGAAGATGCAGTGGTGCTCAGCTTAGATATGAGTTCTGGCTAGTGCCTGCCTCTGAACCCTGCAGGCTTCCGGGGAGCTCCGGGGCATGGTGGTTGGCTGTCTCCCCATCTGTCCATCCCAGTGAGGAATTGCTGTGGTTCTGCCTGGCAGCACCCTGATATGTGTTTGTTTTTGGTGATGTTGTGTATGTTTCTGCAGAAAGCAGAACCTGCTATCAAAGGGATTATTATGGAATAGAGATAAATGGTAGAGTGGGTGATTTTTTTTCAACTACTTCCGTAGCAGTTTACTTTGGCCACATGAGGACACAGAAAGAAGAAGAAGGGTCCAGAGAAGGGAGAGGCACAGAGGGACCTTTGACATCACTGTTATTGCCGTAGCTCCTTTCTCTCATCCTAGACTCTTAAGCTTGTTGGGCAGCATGCCATCAAGAAGGGAAGATAGCCCCCTAGGTCTGGCCACCCTGGCCTATCCTGGGGGTTGTTGAGAGGTCAGAGCTCAGGTTAAAGAGTATGGCTTTCCGGAAAAAGGGGCAGGCCCAAGGACAGCCTTGGGTAAGATTTCATCCAGCCCTGCAACCTGGGGATCCCTTCTCAGCTCTAGGAAATCAGGCTGTAAGAACCCTCTGCTCTGCTCCATACTACTCTATGCCCACTCCTTGGCATCCACTTTGAAAATGGTTTGAAAAAGGAGAAGGCCAATAAAACCAGCAATCCTGCCTCCTTCAAGCAGGTCACTAAAGGTCTAGTGAGGGAAAGCTCAAACAAGTCTACATTCAGTTACCTGTAAGTAGATCCACTCCATGGTTCATTGTGAAACAGCTTCTATTGCCCTCCAGGTTGCTTCCTTTCACAGTATAGATTTATGCTTATGAAATGCAAATGTTTTAACGTCAATCCGAGAAAATTATGTATTATATCTCATATCCCTTCTCCCTCCATCAAGTAGACCATCTTCCCAATTTTTTCTAGATAATTGGATTGTCCCTTTCCTCCCAAGAGAATTTCAATACTTAGTAGCCTGATTCTAAGCTGATGAAGTATGACTGGCCTTGTCTGCACAAAGTATGAGGAAGTGGTGCTAAAAGAAGTGCTATCAGAAGCTGGAGGGAGGGAACAGGGATCAGGCTGTTGGTATCTATGCCTGAAGCAATCATTGGGTCAGGGTAAACCATTATTAATATTTCTCTCCTCACCACCATTCCAACATAGTCATTCTCTCTCTAATACATACACACACACACGCAGTAAAATATTTGCTGGGATTAAAAGAGGCTACAAGTAAATATGGTGCTCAGGCATATCATGCTACTTGAAAAAAATGTTTGTGATTATTCAAGAAGTTGGCTGTCACTATTCCTTCTTTCCACTAGTCGGCATAAAAATACTGACTTATTTTTTGAGTCTATAAAATCACCCAAGATTGCCATGTTGTCAAGCTCCCTGGACTATTTCAGTCTATGGAAAGCCCAAAGAACCTCATTTGACCTTTCTGCTCCTTCTAAAACATCAAGAAACCCACGGAGAAGCCACGCAAGCTCAGTCTCTGAGCAAGCCCAGAGGAAAGACTAGGAACTGGGCTCAGTGCCCATAGCTCAGTGAGCAAGGCGCCAGACACATACACTGAGGCTGGCAGGTTCAAGCCCGGCCTAGGCCTGCTAAACAATGACAACTGCAACCAAAAAATAGCTGGGCATTGTGGCGGGTGCCTGTAGTCTCAGCTACTCAGGAGGCTCAGGCAGGAGAATTGCTTGAGCCCGAGTTTGAGGTTGCTGTGAGCTGTGATGCCAGGGTACTCTACCAAGGGCAACACAGTGAGACTGTCTCAAGAAAAAAAAAAAAAAAAAAAAGACTGGAAACTGAAACCTTCCCTATCTTCCCTTTGTGCCTTGTAAACATTTCTCTTCCTGAGGTACCTAATCCACAAGGCCCTACTGAGAGCCTTGCTGAGTAGACTCTGGGACCGTTGGCTGGAGAGGTCGGAAATGGCTATTTATAGAGGTGACCTTTCTTCTCCTCCCTTAAGTTTCAAGTTTCTACAGGTCTTCTGCTCTTGCTTAGGGAAGAGGAGGAGGGGAAAATGTCACAACTTAAGAGGCTGAGAGAAGCAGCCATCTCATAACTATCCAACCATCTTGCAGCTATGCTGTTATAGTGTTCAGAAGGAAATCTGAGGTACCGCATGGGCAGCTACTACGGCAATCTCCAAGCTAACCAAGTAGTCATGACACTTCCAAAAGTTCCACACGAGCATCTATCAAACAGGTGGCTCTGGACTGAAGTTAGGGAGTAATATAGCAAAAGGTCTTAAAGAACCAAAAAAGGATTAGGAAAGGTAAGCTCTGTGCTTCTCAGGAGCAAAAAGCCACTCCAGGGAGTGAGGGGCCATTTAGGAACTGGTAGAGTTAAGGAATGGTCTTGTGGGGTGAGTGTACACATAATTAGGGAAGAGTTCACTGTGAGTTCCAAACAGGGACTAAAAGAGAGGGTAAACATCAGGGGATACGCTCTCTTAAAATGTTAAGTAAATAATAAACACTTCCACCCAGAAGCAAAGGGACTTAAGGAGCTAAGTATAGTACTAGAAGGAATCCCAAGGCTAGTCCTCAAAACACATCCATCTCCATAGTGGAAACTTAACCTGATGGCAATAGACATGGAAACTTGGGTGGAGAGTATCTGGTGATGGGCAGGGATGGGGGGAATCCTACAGGGTGGTAAGTCAAGTTACTCAGATCTTTGGAATCTGATGCTTGTCCTTAAGCAGCCAAGGCCCCAGGGCACCAGGGATTCCCCTGTAGCCCAGGGAGTCTGGTGACCTTTGTAGGGAAAGAGAAAGGATACAGACAGGCAATGGAGTTGATGGTATCAGACATACCTTCAAGGGAAGCTACAGAGATTAATTTTTTTATTTTATTTTATTATAATTTTTTTTAGACAGAGCCTCAAGCTATCCCCCTGGGTAGAGTGCTATGGCATCACAGCTCACAGCAACCTCTAACTCCTGGGCCCAAGCGAGTCTCCTGCCTCAGCCTCCCAAGTAGCTGGGACCACAGGCGCCCGCCACAACACCCGGCCATTTTTTTGGTTGCAGCCATCATTGTTGTTTGGCGGCCCGGGCTGGGGATTCGAACCCGCCACCTTAGGTGTATGTGGCTGGCGCCTTAGCCGCTTGAGCCACAGGCACCAAGCCGAGATTACATTTTTACAAAGGAAAATATTCAACCACTCTAGCTGATACTCATCCCCTCCTTTTTGACATTTTTAATCAATTTTATTGAAACCCTCTCACTTTCCTTTGTCTCCAAACTTATACAAATCTTCTATTTTAGAAACACACACACACACAAAAATAAAAACAACCTTCAACTCTGATAATCTCTCTAGCCCTTCTTTTTCTTTCCTTATAACTACAAAACTTCACAAACCAGGCCTTTTCCCACAGCTTTCATGTCCTAATCATCCATCTCTCTCTCTCTCTTTTTTTTTGGGGGGGGGGGACATTCTTAGTATGTTGCCCTCAGTAGAGTGCCATAGTTATCACAGCACATAGCAACCTCAAACTCTCGGGCTTAAACGATTCTCTTGCCTCAGCCTCCCAAGGAGCTGGGACTACCTGGCTATCTTTTGTTGTTGCTGTTGTTACTGTTGTTTAGCTGGCCTCGGCCAGGTTTGAACTCACCAGCCTCGGTACATGTGGCCGGCACCCTACCCACTGAGCTAAGGGCACTGCTCCATCCATCACCTTCTCAAAGCCACCCAGGCTAATCATCACCAAGTCTAGTGTTCTGTTTCTAATTTCAGGCTTTTCCCCAGCTTCACTCTACCTGCCCATTGCCACCCATTACCACCATAGTAATCTTCCACAGACATCACTTTTATCACGCTTTTTCTACCCATGAACCATAACAATTTTTCACAGCCTCCTGAATCAAGGCTAAATTTTTAAGAACCTTCGTAATACATCCTCTATTTAACCCAGGAGTCCTCAAACTTTTTAAACAGGGGGCCAGTTCACTGTCCCTCAGACTGTTGGAGGGCCGGGCGACAAGTTGGCTGCTAAGCAGGACAGGCAGTGGCAGCAAAAACACGGGGCGGGCCACAGTTTGAAGACACCTGACCTATCAATTTTCAGCAATCTTCTAACATTCTTGGCTGTTTTATTTATATCTTTTCTATCCAGCTAGAATTTTGCCGCTAGATTATAAGCATCTGGATGGCAGAAGCCAAGTCTTTTAAGTTTTGAAGCGACTCCATACTTTATAAAGGCTTAATTATCCAAAGGTACCCTTTGGTAGTGTGGCCTCCCAGATAAAAATTCTTGAACACTTAACATAAGACAACCCTTTCACCTGAAGGACTGGATAGACTTGAGAGACAGTTACTAGGAGGGCAAGGTACCTCAAGTATCAGGCCATTTCATGCCCAAGATACAGTTTACATGAGTTACAAGAAGTGAAAGCATGAAATGCTTTGCAAAATCTGTCTTGCCCTTCATAAGAAATTTCATATGCTTGATACTTATCTGGCCACTTACTAGAATTATCTGGAGAGCTTTCTAAAAAAATACCAATGCCTGAGCCCCCTCTCCAGATATTGATTCAAATGGTTTGCTGTAAGGCCCAGGCATTGACATTTTTATAGTCCTCTAGGTGATTATAAAGGTATAGATGGGTTAAAGATTCTGATTTGGAAATGCAGGGCTGTGTTATGCTGGGGTAATGGTGGAGACAGTGCTTGGAGACCAGTTCTAGCAGGATGACCAGAAAGCACATCCCAATCCAAATTCTCTGTCCTCTCCTTCAAATAAACAAACCATTTTGGATTCTTTCATGCCTTTTAGGCCTTGATATTAGCATAGGCAGGGTCCGCTTATGTGTGTAAAAGTGAACGTGATGCGTCTCTGAGGTACTGATGTGGAAGAGCTACCTACTCAGGCTGGTCCTAGAGACAAGAGCTCATCATTTTCTTTCTTCTTCCCTGTCCCTTTGTCTCCTTGACTCTACAGGGAACGGCTACCTGTCAACTTCTTTAAGTTTCAATTCCGGAATGTGGAGTACAGTTCTGGGCGGAACAAGACCTTCCTCTGCTATGTTGTTGAGGTGCAGGCCAAGGGAGGCCAAGTGCAGGCCTCTCGGGGATACCTAGAAGATGAGCACGCAGCTGCCCATGCAGAAGAAGCCTTCTTCAATACCATCCTTCCAGCCTTTGACCCGGCCCTGAAGTACAATGTCACCTGGTACGTGTCCTCTAGCCCCTGTGCAGCTTGTGCTGACCACATTATCAAAATCCTTAACAAGACCAAGAACCTGCGCCTGCTCATTCTGGTGGGGCGACTCTTCATGTGGGAGGAGCCAGAGATCCAGGCTGCTCTAAAGAAGCTGAAGGAAGCCGGCTGTAAACTGCGCATCATGAAGCCCCAGGACTTCGAGTACATCTGGCAGAATTTTGTTGAGCAAGAAGAGGGTGAATCCAAGGCCTTTGAGCCTTGGGAGGACATTCAGGAAAACTTCCTATACTACGAGGAGAAGCTGGCAGACATCCTGAAGTAGGAACTGGGCTCAGCCTCACGTGAGTTTTCCTGGTACCATGGGAGAAATTCAGTTATCAAATGTTAACTTGGGTAGAAGGCTTGAGGTCAGGTAGAATGAATGGTATACTGTTCGATTTTCCTTCGCAAAAACTTCATTTCTCTGCTTTTGGTTGGTTGTAAAAACATTTTAGAACATCCTATCTTGTTTGCTCTTTCCTCCAAATCCCTCTCCTTAAACTCTTTTCCCTTCTTCTCTTTTATATCAAAGTAACTTTCCTGTAACTTGTAATACCCAAAGTTGACAGGAATTCTAAAGTTCTGATCAGATAGAATGACTTTTAGTAAGAGTCCGATAATGGAAGAACCTGTTACTGAACAATAGCAGGGAAGAGATTTAAGTCCCCCAAGGACGCCCCTAAGTATGCGTCCAGCCTTAATAACTCCAGACACCTTCAAGATGCTCTGCTCCCACACCCATTTGCAATCTTATTACATTTTTTTCTCACGCAGGTTTTTTATTCCTTCAAGGATAATTTTTTCACTTTTGGTTATTTTTTAAATTCCCCAAATGGGTATATATTCAACTTTTGGGGTGCCAGCCCTGCTTTCATGTTTTCAAGCAAATGCTTTGCTAGAGACCAATAATTGCTATGCAAATGTATAATGCAAGAACATTTTCCTTATGTTGAGAAGACTTCAACAGGACTCTTTAAAAATGCTGAGTACAGAAATGGGGATAACATAGCAACACATCAGTCCATGTAGCAATGTTTAAAGGGTTAAAAAGACGTTTGTAAATTAGGCAGCAGTTCAGAAGTAGCCTCCTACAGATGTCAAGAGGTGATAGGAGAATTGGAAGTAAAGATTAGCTATTTAAGCAAATAATTAGGACACAATTAAGGCCAATTTGGCCTCTTGCTGAGGGTAAATTAGCCTCTTAGAGAAACAGGCCAGTTGCCCTCAGGAAGGAGGGTTAAAGGATCCTTTACCAACTTTTTTTGAATTTTTTGAGTTTGCTCTTACAGAAATGCTATGTCTAAGCCCTTTACAAGGCTCAAGTTACTGATCAAAACCATCTAGTAACTGAGAAGATCTTCACCATCCTCTTATCCAACTTTAATTCTGGAACAACTCACATATTAATAAAACATGTAAGCAACATGCTTCATTCAATTTATTTTTGATGTCCCTGACTCCTAATACCCTTAAGAGAAGATACTGCTTCATAGACACATTTAGGAAATATCAATGCTCGAGACCTTGATGTTAGCAGGTGTTTCCTATTAGACATGCACCCAGAGTACCTGAGCATTCTCAAACTGAACACTCACCACCATGAAGCCAGGAGTTTTAGCCATTTCTTACAAAAAGGAGAGCCCAGTCATTGAATTCAGTGAGACTATGGCAGGGTAATACCATGTGGTACTCCGCTAAAATAAGATAAGTCACCACACTGCAAAGTAGTAAGCAACACTAAAGATTTCCAGGGGTGAGACCTTTGAAAATGCAAAGTTTCACTTTTAAAACTCCTTGAAGATTTTTTTAGTGTAAGTATTATCACTATAATTATAAACCTACATCGATTCTATAGAACAACAACTGGCCTCATAATTTTAACCCCAGTACATTTCTTCTTAAATATCTCTAACAGTCAAGGGCTATTTCTCCTGTCTCACTAGTAAGTCCTCTGGGCTCCCCCCCCCCCCATTAAAATAAGCATTTCTTTTCTTTTCTTTTCTTTTTGAGACAGAGTCTCAAACTGTTGCCCTGGATAAGAGTGCTGTGGTGTAACAGCTCACAGCAACCTCCAACTCCAGGGCTTACGCAATTCTCCTGCCTCAGCCTCCCAAGTAGCTGGAATTACAGGCACCTGCCACAATGCCCAGCTATTTTTTGGTTGTAGTTGTCACTGTTGTTTGGCAGGCCTGGGCTGGATTGGAACCCGCCAGCTCCAGTGAATGTGGCTGGAGCCTTAGCCGCTTGAGCTACAGGTGCCATGCCTAAAATTAAGCATTTCAAGGAAAATTAAAAAGATCTTTTAATTTTGGATAATTTAGGGATACATCTTATACTAATCTAAACAGAAGCAAAAGAAGTCAGTTTGAACAAAAAGTTGATTTCTAGTCAGTTTATAAAGAAATTATTATTGGACATTTTCCACATTATAAACCTCTTTCCATTAGCATATATACCTGTATTACCTGGACCTATTAACATGCTTCCCTGCCTCCTATTTAAGTTGTTCATTTTCTGAACATGAAAAGGTAAGATGCATGAAGGGAAAAGTTAAGATATCATCAGGTTTAAAAAAATTGTATGAGTTGTAACCTAAAAACTCAAAAGAACCCCCCAAAAGAGCATTTGTTACACAAAATTTCTCCTATTTATTTCATCTTTTGTTTTCTAAAAATTGACAGAATAGTACTTAACCATACAAATAACTCAAGGGAAACAAGTTAAAGCAGATCTTTTCCGGATTTCTTCAGTGTGAACCTCACCAAACATGAATGAAAGAAACAAACACAATCCTAGGGAAACCAGAAACCAAAGGAGACTATGGAAGAGAAATTCAGGAACTTGTTACGGAAAGCACACCAAATCTTAGATCAAAAAAAGACGAATAATTGTTTCGATCAGCAGGGCTCTAAGTAACATGCCTTTTGTTTTTTTCCACCAAGGTCTGCCTGCTGCCACCAAGAGACAGCAGTGACATGTATAGCCACCTGGGACATGCCTGTCTTCCTAATATCACTTGGAACTGGACAGCATTGAACACTAACCAATCCTCCTGGACAAGACCCTTAGAGGACTCAGAATATACTTCTCATGCTATAATTCATTTAGGGTGTGCACCTCTCTCTAATGCTGCTCTTGGGAAAGAGGAAAGTGACCTATAAGAAGAGATATGCAACCATACATGGGCATCAGGCATCTGTGAGACCAAAGGTCCTAATTACTCCCCAAAAGGGGCTACTTAAGGCAAAGAGTCTGAGACCCAAGGTACAGATCTTTGAAATATGCATTTTATGTTAAGTTGGATTCTTTTTTTTTTTTTAAGAAAAAAAAAGCAACATTAATAAAAGTAGTGCTGTGGATATCTGTGGCCAGGATTTTTAAGGAACTTAGACATTTAGAAGTTACCGTAAACAGTTAAGTTCCAGGCATAGGAAATGTCCCAGGCTACCAACCAAGCCATGCCATTATAAGGCAGGAAGGAAGATTAAACCAGGACTTACCTAGACAAGACAGAATATTAACTGTCCCATACAGACTGTCCACCACGGTGACCTTAAAATGTTTTCTCTGAGATTACTTGTAAATGAGGGACTTTTCCCTTCTCCGAAGACATGTAGTATGAAGGTGGAACAAAAAACATGGGAAATTTGTTATCAGGTATCTATATCCCCGTTGCCAATTAATAAGAGTAAGCTTTGTCATTAAAGAGGAGAGGGTAAAAAGTAGTTCAACGTTCAGATACACATCATGTAGTATCTGATGGTGATGGCAGGATCAAGTCTCATTTCTTAAAGATTTGTTAAAGAGTCCTATGTGGTAGGAAAATTTCACTTGTGAATTTTTGGGAGTTTGCCAACTCTAACTAGGTTTCCAGGAATAATACAGCCATTCTGATTATCAGGCCATGACTCCTTTCCCCAGGCTTCAAGTGTGATAAGTCACTGGAATTTGACCCAAGGACTACTACCTGCAAATAACAAAGAACTTTATCACCTTTATCACTTTCCTGCTGAGTCCCAGAATTCCAATTACAGCCAATCCTGGATGAAACTGAGTTTTTTAAAAAAAAGAATCGAGGCTCATATTCTATGAAAACAAATTATAATCTCTTTAAAAGAAGCCTAGAAAACCAATATTTCGACCCAAGTTTAACTGTCTCTGATTTACAAAGGTATGGAAGCCCTTACATATTTACTACATCCTCAACTGAACTCACCTAACAGGTTTACTGAGATGTAGCCTCATCATAAGCTGTGCAGCATCGATATTTGCAGAGTTAAACAAACTACTCTAATTCTTTAAGTTTCCTCTCATCACTCCACTCTCATTTTCAATCTTGTATATTGAAACAGTCTCTTCCTCCTTTTTTCCCTTCAATTTTATTTTATGTGGACAGAAGCAAAGCTTCAAGAAAAGCCTCAGGCTAAAAGTTTGGTAACAGACATGCCCCTTTACTGCCCCTACCCTAACAACATGGAGAACTTGTCTTGTTTCACACAGAAACAAAAAAGTGAAATACTTTTTAAAAGTGACTGCCTCATATCAAGCTGAAATGTGATAAGAATACAAGTCTAAAGTACGAAGATTATATTTACCCAGTGCTTTCCTGTTGTTTCAACAAGCCCCTTCTAAGACCCAGCTGTTCTTTTACATTTCAGAAAGTAAGAAGTCTTAGAACAAACCCAGAGTTCACCCTAGGGAGAAAAATCAATAGCAAGTCTGATTGTTTTAATACTCAACTCCACAGGAAGGGGGAAAAAAGAAAACATTTAGTTTCCCCAATAGCTATGATACTGAACCAGTGCTAAATTCGTGAATTTTATTATCCCTATGACAACAAGAACACTCGTCTTATGAGCTTCACAAGAAAGAGGGACTCCCCTTTAGTGCAGTGTTCCAGAGAATCCAGTTGGCTGCACATCAGAATCTCCTTTGGAGTTTAAAACACAAAGAAACCTGGCCATCCCAACCCACCACCAAATTATAATAGAATTTTTTGAGAGGAAGTACGCTTTATTTTTTTTTAAGAAGATTCATAAGGATTTTGTCAGGAATTACTGATTTATTGAGTCACTACTCTGCTAAGCACTATGCCGGGCTCTTACCATATATTATTTCATTTGTTTTCATGATTAAATTCAGACAGATTTAATCACAGAAACCATACAGTGGACAGAAGTAAGAATTCACCATGAGTAGTTCTAAAAGCCGCCTGCCTTTTAACTATTTTGATCCACAGATCTTGTCCATTCTTACCTCTTATTTCTCATCTTGCTACTCATACTTGCTCCCTCACTGGACCCTTCATCTGACTCTTCAAGATTAAGTTACAGGTGAATCCTCCATTACTCAAGTCAAGAACAGTACAGATATGAGCATAGAATCTCAATGAACCCCAAGAAAAAAAGGTTTATTTTTCCATTTTTGTCACCACAAATTCCTGGTTAACAATGCAGAATTCAATTCGTAATTAAAACAAAAACAAGATAAACTATAACTCTCTCCTAGGGTGAATGTGATGACATAAGGATAATACCAAGTTAAGTTTACAAATGACAAAAGATTCCAAACTAACTAAAATGATC